>JAZHYW010054939.1:40000-46041 GCA_037355805.1 Ixodes ricinus
GTTGTAAACTAATCGTTCAATGCTAAGTTTCGTCAGAAAAAAAGGAACGTGGTTATCAAGATAAACTCACCTAACTTTTATCCGATTGTCGCGACCTTCAATAATTTTGAGCATCGAGTGTGTGATCTAGTTGCGATCGCCTAAAAATCCTAAAAGAGCTTGCATAAGTACCGACATTCTTTGAAGCGCCGACTGCGTGACGGTGCAGGGATTGTGGTCGGTTTGCCTTGCTGCATACCCGATCCCGAGGAATCACACGGAGCGAACTGTTTCAACAACAAGAAAATACATTTAACTGGGACACGAACAAGACGATTAAGAATGATAACAGAAAGCCAGGGAGCACCGGAGGCGCCTGAGTCCAGCCAGCGACTGCCTGTGCACCGTCTCTGATATTCTGCTAAAACTAAATGGCGTCATACAGATCAGTTTTCTTCTGCGCGCCAACATTCACTTCCTAAACCTGTGGGCGCCCTGGCGGCTCCCCCGCCCAGGTGCCCGACTGCAGGGCACAGGTGGCGAACTTTCCTGCGTGGCGACGGAATCAAGGCGGCGCACGCGATGTGCGCGTGCCCGACTTGATTCCTCTGTCACGCTGGAAAGTTCGCCACCTGTGCCCCGCAGTCGGGCACCTGGGCGGGAGAGGCGCCAGGGTGCCCACAGGTTTAGGAAGCGAATGGCGGCGCGCAGAAGAAGACTGAACTGAATGACGCCATTTCGTTTTAGCAGAATCTGCTTTGTTGTTTGCAATGGTTGTTGCTACTTGTGAAGAATAATTATAAGGGGCTTTACGATCGCCAAGCTCGAAGCCCACCCTGAAAGTCACTGTTTTGAATCACGTGAAACGCAACTTGATTTTCAGTCAAACATGAAAATTTCGTATTTGACTCGTCAAATACTTCAAAAGCAGTGTCATTTTGGAAAAGGAAATAAAACCTAGCACACAAGTGCTCACTCAGGGAATGCCGGTTACCCGTCTCTGTTCACTGCCCAAACAACTTTTATCTTGATGGTATTGTGTGTGCAAGGGAGCATTTGTCATCGTGCCGGAGCCAACTTCTATGGCGCCATGAGATGCACATTGAGATTACCTACGATGTTTATGTGAGCTTTACCAATATAAAATAAGAAATCGAGTCCACAACATACTTGACTTTAATTTGGTGACAATCAGCGCAGACAAGCGATTTACTTTTGGCTTGCGTGTAAAGGGGAGGGGGAGGGTGGCGCCAGCGTGCGGCCATTCAGACGTCTTATAGTCCACCATCAAAATTATACCCGTTTTGAAAGATTGGTGTCACTTAAAATCTTTGTTCCTCCAATATCTTCATTATCCTATGCGTCCTCCAAAAATCATGAGCACCTCTATAGCCGATTCATCTTCGAGAAGCGGATATTGATTTCATATTGATATTTGATATTGACTGTCACGGAAACGTTTATTAGCGGAAAGATAGCGATATCGTCGCCAGGCACTTACTCTTCCCATCGCCATCGTCCCTCGCATCTCCCTCCTTCCTTCGTTGTTGTTTAAAAGATTTGGAGGACGACGGCGTTGCCTTCGCATTTTCACGTCATCTGCTGCAAGGTGCGCTTTTGGTCTATCGTTCCCTCTTTCCCTGGGCACCACCGCCCCCTCCCTCCCTCCCTTCACCCGCTCGTCGCCGCTTCTCTGGCGAATTTACACGGCTCTCGCTCACGTTTCAGCACACCCCAGCACTTAGATATGACCAGGCCATGCAAGATTCGCTTTCCGTACGGGAAGCGGAGTAACAAGTGCGCCGTGCTGTGCAGAATAGACCGGAGGCAGCAGCAGCGCGAGAACAGCAAAAGGCGCAGGACCAACGCACGAGAGGCAGCGTATCCCGGGTAGCACAGGCCACTGGGCCAATATTCGGAATATCTTAGGATAAGAGTGACATCATTGGCCCATTGTGTCCTCTCTGTAAGCAACATTGGGAATGTCTTGGTCAAACTAGGGCCATGATTGGCCCCCTTTATCCTCTCTATTACCAATATTGGGAATCAATTGGAGTCCTATTGGATAAGATTGATATCACTTCCAATGCGGTGCCAATGAGCTTCTAATGTCATTCAATATTGAACGGTCATTGGCACCCCAAGAGATAAGCTGGATACGACTTCGAATAAAGTTTCAATGGGATTCGAGTGTTATATTATATTGGGGAGTCATTGGTAGCCTTTTGGGTAATTTGGAAACCACTTCTAATGAACTTCCAGTGAGCTTGTTATGTTGTCAGTTTTGGGGAAGTCATTGGCACCCTAAACCCCAATAAAGTATATATGTGCGCCCTCAATGGCACCGTACGCGTACTCCATATTGGGAAGAGACCTGATTATGAAAGTATAGTAAAACTCCTATTGTACAAAGAACATTATTGTTGTATAAAACACCCAAGCGGATTAGTCTCCTACTCAGAATATAGCGAAAAGGTATATGCATGCGAACGATATCTTTATCAATCCAGAAAGGAAGATATCTTGAATGACCATAAAGACATTTTGTGAAAATAGCGAAATTAGAATAGTCGCATTAACAAAACATGGTTATATTGAATTCAAGAGAGTATTTTCGTAAACTCAAACTTCCGTATGCTATCTATGCTGATTTCGAATCGGTTTTCCAGCCAGTGAATGAAAATGCGGGAAAAAATACAAAATACCAAAATTACATACCATCCCGTTTGGGAACTGGGAACAGTAATATAAAGGATCCACTAGATATATTTATTTGTTGTGGTAAAAATGCTCACAGTTTCGTTTTTGTGAAACGATTACAAGAATTATTAAGGAAATTCAGAAATTACTTACAATAAACAAATAAATGATTCTTCCAAATAAGAAAGAACAAGAAATGCACGATAATGTCCATTAATGCTACATATTGTCTAAAACCATTCAAGGAAAACAAGGTATTCGATCATGATCATTGGACTGGAAAATATAGAGGCCCGGCCTGTAACAGTTGTAAGGTAAATTATCCCGCCTCAAAGTTAATTCCAATTTTTTTCATAACTTATCTGGATATGACTGTCATTTACATATAAAAAGACATAGCTTATGACAAACCAGATCGGAAGCTTCTTCCAGACCACAAAGAAAAATATGTATCAATTTGACGTCGAGCGTGCTCATAGATTGGGACAGTTTTTTGCCAACAAATGCAGACCAGTGATTGTCAAATTTTCGTCTTTTAAAACGAAGGACCAGGTGATGCAGCTCAGAGCCAAGCTAAAGTTAAACTGCATCGGCATTAGCGAGGATTTTTGTCCTGCGACACGCTTGGCTCGAAGGAACCTAATCGAATTTGGAAAGACTCAGAGTTCCACCTTTAAACTTACTTATAACAAGTTGTATGTAAATGATAAGTGTTATTTTTATGACCAAGAGCTAGGCCAGATCTCGGAGCTCTCTCGACCACGACCCTCCCGTAATTTGGTGCAACAATCATCAAGCTCTGAGGGTGCGCCCAGTGCACCCACATCACTTTAGCGGTCGGCGAGGGGTGGTGATCGTAATCTTCCCTCGCCTACTTTGTCCAGTGCCTCCTTAGTACGTGATTTTTCTTTTTTGCTTTGCAACGTCAGGAGCGTAATCAACAAGCGCGACGCCTTGTCTTCTTTAATTGACTCGTGTCTTGCTGATGTAGTGGTCTTGACGGAAACTTGGCTATCCGCAAAAGTAGATAATAGTGAGATTTTAAATTGCCAAAAGAAGTATCGGTTCTACAGATGTGACAGGGGAACTCGGTCTGGGGGTGGCGTTTTGATAGCGGTTTGCGACGAGTTGGTTTCTTTTGGTGTGTCGCTTGCCTCGCCTCTAGAATTAACTTCTGTGCGCATTCGTCTGAACCACAAGGACGTAATTTTTTGCGCTTGTTATCGCCCCCTAATTCACCTTCTGGATTTTCTTCTGATCTACATGATGCTTTGAATACATTACACGTAAGATATCCGTCATCGCCCATTTTTGTTCTTGGTGATTTTAATTTCCCTGGCGTTTCCTGGGACGCACCTATTCCCGTAGCAAGCTTCGGCTCTCTTGAGTGCAATTCCTTTCTTACTACATGCTCGGATTTTAACTTGACTCAGCTCGTTAAATGTCCAACACGTACAACCCCGACAAGTGCCACTGTCCTTGACCTAGTATTCACTACCCATCCAGATCTTGTACAATCACTTTCAGTTTTTCCAGGTGTAAGCGATCATTCCGTCATTCACTTTAATATTCCAAACAGTTCGCCTCGCAAATGTGCAGCTTCAAAGGTATTTAGAGACTATAGTAGGGCTGACTACACCGGGATTAATAATGAACTCGAGATATTTTTATCAGATTTTCTTCAGAACTTTTCTGAGCAATCGTTGGAAGATAATTGGTGTATGTTCAAATCGAAAGTAACTGAGCTTACTAGCCGTTACATACCCCTTCGTAAAATTAGAAATACACAGTCACCTTGGTATACACCAACATTAAAACGGTTATCAAACAAAAAAAGCGCCTTTTTCGACGAGCCAAGATATCAATGATCCCAGAGAGATGGGCAGCTTATCATTGTGCAGAGGATGAGTACGCACGTGCACTGTCTCTCGCCAAACATACTTTTTTTAATCAAACCCTTCCATCACTACTGGAAACTAATCTGCGTAAGTTTTGGCACGTTGTGAGCGGAAATGAAAGGAAACCAATTGAACTTGCTACGGATTCCGAATCGGTCGTTCCCAGGGAAAACTGCTGCGTTGTTTTGAACTCTGCATTCTCATCGTCGTTTGTTAACAGCACGCCATGTATGTTTCCCGATGTTCCGGTTTATGATTTTATTCCGATGGATCCAATAGTTATTGACTGGGCAGGCGTAATGAAATTAATTCAAAATATGAAGCTTTCATCTTCTCCAGGTGATGATGGCATTAACCCCAAATTTTTGAAGAACACCGAAGTGTATTCATCTATAATATTGTCGAAGATTTTTGCACAGTCATTAGAATCCTGTACGCTCCCGAACGACTGGAAGGTGGGAAAGGTGGTTCCTCTGCACAAATCAGGTAACACTCATTGTCCCAATAATTATAGACCCATTTCATTAACCAGTATACCGTGCAAACTCATGGAACATGTCATATACTGTCATATGGTATCCTTCCTCGAATCTAATTCTTTTTTAGTATGCATCAACACGGCTTCAGAAAAAATTACTCATGTGAAACTCAACTACTCGCCTTTACTAACGACTTATTCTCTGCTGCAGATCACTTAGTCACTGTTGACTGCATTTTCATCGACTTTTCTAAAGCATTCGATAGTGTCTGTCATAGTCTGCTCCTCTATAAATTAAGTAAACTTAACATGGACCCTAATATTTTTAAATGGATAGCATGCTTCTTGTCTAATCGCACGCAATATGTAACCGCCAATGACCATAACTCCCCTCACTGTCCTGTAACGTCCGGTGTCCCGCAGGGGTCAGTGCTAGGGCCCTTGCTTTTTCTTATTTATATTAACGACTTATCTAGCTGCATTTCTTCATCTATAAAACTTTTTGCTGACGACTGTGTTGTTTATCGCAAAATTCTGGAACCTGCTGATCATCCTGCTCTTCAGTCTGACCTCGATAACATTTTATTTTGGTGTGACACCTGGCTAATGAAACTTAACCCTGCCAAATGTAAGTCAATGAGAATTTCACGTCATTCAAATCACATCCTACCATGTGACTACTTACTTAACGGTGTTCGCCTAACGCAAGTTTCGTCCTACAAATATCTTGGCATTATCATTTCTGCTAACCTTTCATGGCAAGATCACGTCGACTACATCACGAGTAATGCTAATCGCGCACTCGGTTATCTACGGCGTAATTTTTCTTTAGCCCCAACTAACTTGAAACTCATACTTTATAAAACTTTAGTGAGGTCAAAGCTTGAATATGCATCATCAATCTGGGACTCTCATATTAACTCCCTTAATCTTCAAATAGAAGCCATTCAAAACCGTTCAATACGTAACTGAACGGCGGCCATGAT
>JAZHYW010054940.1:0-67424 GCA_037355805.1 Ixodes ricinus
AGCAAGCTGCCTTGAGGTCTACCCACTATCCTTCAATCAGAACCAATCAGAGCTCGGCGTTCTGACGTCACCCCAAACCTTGCAAAGGAAGCAGACGAACTTGCGCTCCGCATGGTTACTATAAGAGAACACAGATGGAAACATTCAACGCATGAGGTGTGTTGCACCCTAAACGGCATTCGAGGCCATTGGCCATTTCAACTTTATCCGAACTTTGATTCTCGAGTCTACTATTCTGAGCTTACGCTTGCGTCATAGAAACGCTTCTGAAGTGAAATTCTATTAATGCGAGCGAACCCCTTCAACCTCGATCTTTCTACGGATCCTCAGAACCTGCCTTTTCTTTCCTTCGTCTTACGAGTGCGTAGATCTGTTTAACCTTTTACTAGTGATCGGCCGAACGTTTGCCGAATCGAAAATTGAGCGCCGTATCGATTTGGCAAAAATACACTGTTGGCCAGACCTAAAAGATTATATGTCCTTTTTAATGCAAAAAAGTTACGAGCTTGCTTTTTTTTTTTAATGCATTTTGACGCTGTGATTACTAAATAAGGTGATATTCCTACAAGATAATATGTATCAGTGCCATTTTTGTGTGTTTACTGGATAATATTAAAGTGACCTTTTGCAGAACTGGTGTGACAGCGGGGTTGGGTAGTATACAGACGCAGTCAACGCAGTCACGATACGCGAGTTTCGGTTTTGAGGCCCTCATCAGCGCAAGCCTGCAAGTGTGTATTGTTGAAAAAAAGGCGGAAACGCTGTGTTCTATATTTTTGTCTGCGAGTCACCGTTTCGTGCGCGAAAATAAATGCAACGGCTGCTGAGCCTTCACCAGAAGAGATAACAATATTATTGTAAAGGTGCATGTTTTTCGATTTGACTCACTTCAGCTTTCATGATAGTGTGCGTCCCATTTTCGCAACGTCTCGCTTTTAACTTTTAAAATGCCGGTTTCGGATGTTAGGACACACCGGGCGTTTAGGGAGATCGCGAAGAGTCAGGAGTGTCGGATGTAACGCAACATCGAACATGATAGTTCTGTGTCAGATTGTATGCGGATAGACGAAAACGGCGAAATAGCGCTAAATTGAAAAGCACTATTATTTTGTTTTGGCACAGACCATATACTTGTAAGCCGAAAACAGGATTGGTAGAATGGCGAGGAGTGCTTTAAGGTACTTGTCAATCAGTGTTGCAACTACCTGGTTGCATCACTGGAAAAGATCAATGTACCGCATCATTTGTCCCTTGCGCAGTGGACTGCGTCAATTTTGCGTCAATTTCTGGTCGATATTCTGTTCCTGAGGACAGAAAATATTGAAGATAACCACACTCACAAAGGCTGACAAACACACAGTTACCATGTCGCCTACTCCGCACCTCGCCGTAACCGCTGGTACTACACTGTACGATGGTAACCGCACGACTGCACGGCGTCCATTTGCAAGCCATGGCCCCGTCGCGTTCTCGCGGGTGCGCAGACGTTTGCCGAATTTTGCTGAATCTTTGCCGAATCTTTTCGGCTGGCGAACATTTGATGGAATCCGAAGTTCTGGCAGATTCGGTCCATCACTACATTTTACGCAACATATCTAGTTGCGTGAAGCTAACTAAAAAAGAAATACATATATATACATTCGATCCATGTAGTTAAATATCTGGGGGGGGGGGGCGGTGTCGGGATCAGAAAGTCAAACAAAAAAGACCCGAAAGATATGTTTTCTTATCGAAACTTTCCTAAGGCCCAGTTCAGGTGGAGCAATATAACAGCAGCAATACCCCCCCCCTCCCCTGCACCCCCGTTCACACGCAGAAAAAGACGAATTGCTACGATTTTCCATCATCATTATAAAATTTTAATTTTCTTTTTACTATCTGAGCATACAGTTACGCGCTACAAAGCTGTTTATATATATCTAGAAATGGCGTTGAGAATACTAACTCATCTTTCTGAAGTGATTTATTCCCAATACCGATCCGTTTCAAACCAGAGTCACGCTAAATGCCGTCTTTAGTTGTTTTCATCGACACCACGTGGGTGTCACATAAAAATATCGCGTCCCTGATTGGCTGCTGCCGCTTTCTGAACGTCACCTAGTTGTTCGAGTTGCTCGCCCGTTTCGAGTCGGACTCGATTCCAGCAATTCGTCTTTTAGCGCTGAGGATCTAGGGAAAGCTGGGAAAACCCGCCAGCAACACCGAAATTGCTGCCGAAATTGCCTCGCCTGAAGCGGGCCTTACGAAACAATCTGACGTCTTGTCATGAGCGCGTCCTGATGCCTTGGAAAACAAAATCAAATGGCACTCCTGAGGGCCAAAAGATTGGGAATGCCGCTTCTTCATCTTTCTTTCTTTTTTTGGTTCTGGTATTGATATTTGGAAGTGGTATTTCATTAATGACAACATAGAAAAAGCGCACCACACACAAACCGTAATACCTTAGGTCTCACGCGTCCTGCAATGCGTACGATGGTCTTCACTTGGGAGGTAATCTCTCATCGCTCCAAGGAAAACAGAAAGCATGATATAAGTTTCGCGGAAAGATCTTGCTGTCTTGGAAATAGTTGTAACAAGTGTAATTTCAAATTTTCATTAAAAAAAAGAAACGACCAACCAAACCTCCATAATGCATTAGATCACTATAACGTTCAGACCGCTTTTTGGTAAACAGTGCACTAGTCTGCCTATATAATGTACACTTTGCAGTCAAAAGTGATCTAATGCATTATGGAGGTTTGGTTGGTCGTTTCTTCTTTTGAATGAAAATTTGGAAATTACGTGTTACAGCTATTTCCAAGACAGCAATCTCTTTTCGTGGAAACTCGATCAATTGTCAATTTGAAAACTTGGGGGACGCTTAAGTTTCGCCTTTAAGGGTGGAACGCGATAGCGTTATCGGTCCCGTTCGCAAAGCCTTCTCATATAAACGCGTTCTCGTTGTCAAGCCGTGCAAGCGAGCGTGCGTGGTCCCATAATGGAACCCAAGGCGAAACCACGTGTGACGTCTCACGTGGCTGTGCGCCTTGCGTTATAGGATTTAACCGCTAAACTTGCCGGGAAAATGTTTCGCTAAATTTTTGGCGAAACGTTTTTCTCCAAATTTAGCGGGTAAATCTTATACACGCGCAACGCACGCATGTGACGTCACATGTGACATCGCACGCGCGCGTTGCATCATGGGATCTTTTGGTCCCACCGACGCCGACACTGGATTTTCTGCGACACTGAGCTCCTAAACGCTATCGCGTTCAAATGCTGAATATAGATAGATTCGGCGGAAAGGGTCGACACACCAGTGACACATCAACCGACCATGTGTACGTGGTCACGATTACATATACATCTCACCTTCTCATTACGTAAAAGTGCGTTGAATTATCCAATTATAATATATCTTGTTGCCTCGTGGGATTTCTTATCTTTATAATACTTTGTTTTCTCCGCACTAACAATTATATTATTCAAAGTTTTTATTTGTCTTTTTAAGCCCGCACTCATCTTTTTGAAGATTTTAATCTGCTCATACCTGGTTTTTGAGTGTGGCCTCGAAATTGTAGGTTGCTCTCTAAGGTTCTCGACGTTTAATGTTTCGTCGTGATGCTCTACGACGCAACCATATCACGACTGTATATATTTAGAGTTGGGATTTCTGGGACAAAATTAGTGCTGAAATCGGGATAAAATCGAGACACTTTCCGGGACAATTTAAGCTTCTGTGAGTAACGCTCAGAGTGTTCATTAGCGTTGAAATTTTTATTATTCCAAAACACACGTTCTAGTTCTCGTGCGTTGAAGGAAATGGTCAGGAACATCTCAAGCGTTTTGTTTGAGCTCAGACTGCGACGCTCTTTGCTGTTGATACATTCTTTAAGTCGGAGAGAGAATCGCTCCACTTTCACGGAGAAAAGCAGAGAAAAACCCTGTAGGGCTCGTTTGGCATCACAGTCATAAACGCGATTTGGAATATTTGTGGAACGTGCCTACTCTATGTAAGGGTTTTTGTGATGCGACTTGCGAAGCTTGTCTTTCGCAGAGCCGTCCAACAACGGCGTGCCAACAGGAGCACGCGCGGAAACGGCGTCGCGTCGCCGGAAGCCATCGCACACCTTTTGGAGCGCACGCGGCTCTTTCTGGTGCAGATGTTGAGTTTAGGACGAGTCGGAAGCAACAACTAGGAGCGTGCGCGGCACTATCGGTCAGTGGCGTTGTATATCCAGTGCCATAGAAGGCAGGGAAAGCAGCCGGCTTTTATAAGGCAGAGCATACGGCTTGAATGCCGTTGGTGCCTTGGCAAAAGAATGCCACGCTGGCTGCTTGACGATACAAAAATATTATCAAAGGAGTGAAAGACACATTGAATACAGGAGTTTCTGTTAAGTAACTGGACACGTAACGGCAAATAGGAACAATCGGAACAATATTGAATCTTTCGGTACACTTTACGTGAAATCAGGAAAATTCGGGGCAACGAAGTTGATGAAAACCAAATGGAAATTGCTCGATAGATGTTTACTGGTAGCTGACACTTGTAATCGGGACACTTTTCGAAATCGGGACATGTCCAGAAATCCCAGCTCCATTTTTATTCAGATTTGTCCCTTCTTATGTGAACAAGAATATTGATTTGATTGATCTAATATTCATTAGAGTCTGTAATCAAGTAGTTTATTCTAGGTGAAATTAAAAAAGTACGGTAATCAAAACACTGTCCACGCAGGTTACTTATATATTTAAAAAAAATTAATCGGTGCAAAATTTATGCAGTGCATGCTAAAATGTTATTAATAATAGAATTTAAGAAAAAGTCGTAAAAGTGCAGGCGACCTTGGCGAGTAATAACTCTTAATTATGATGTTTAGATCCTGACACTGGGAACGAAACTGAAGGCAAAGTTAGAATGCACAGAAAAACGTGAACAAACACCCTCTCAATTTTTTTAGACACTGTTTGTTTACTTTTTTTAAACGCTGTCTGTTCACTTTCTTCCGTCTCTTCTACTTTGTCTTCAAGTTTCCTTCCCAGTATCAGGGTTTAAAGCATAATCCTTATTTGAGAAAACGTGAATGTGTCCAGGTGACGCGAGTTTTTCGCATCATCTATTATTAAATTTATAAATGAAGACTGGAATCGCGTGTGGTGCAACGAGCGGGGAGCGCTCTTTCGTACTCCTGCAAGGCTAGTCGGCGAAATACAGATTGTTTCCAATCCGCTTATAAGTGCACAAACACAAAAATACATTCATTGGCATTACTCATACGCACGGCAGAATTTCGGAGCCTTGGTGAGATTTCGCGCGATTACCATGCTTGTCAAACAGAATAAGGATCCAGACCAATGACATTTTTATCTTCGATTAATTTTTTGTCGCTGCCCCCGGAATCGCAAAGGCCTCCCAGCAAACAGTTATGTATGGTTGATGAAGACCTCGTTACTTCACAAATTATTTAGTCATACTTTCTGTAGAAAGAAAGCAAAATAAGCGTGGTTCTAGGAGACACGATGCAAAATAGTGCGCACAGGCTGATTGCTGGAACAAAGGCTCCAGACGAAAACTCGTCTGGAGCCTTTTGTTTTCCTGTCGCTACGATGCCATCCATTTTGTCCTCTTATCCGAGGCAGGTAAGCGTACTTTGCAATACCCTCGCCCGGATGTATTGTCTTTGGGGACCTCCTAGTTTTATCGGCCGAGGGCACAAAGAATTATATTTTGAATGTGGCGTATATACCTTGTCTGGACCGACGCAAGCTACTAATGTCGGTATTAAAACGTAATATCCAGACATGTACGTACAGACTTTAATAGTAACGAGTTATTTTTAATAAGTTACTTTTTTTCAGTAAGGAAGTAGCGTATTTAGTTACTTTTGGAGGAGTAACGTGAGTACAGAGCACCATATAAACAGCCTCGTTTTAATTCTAACCTGATTATGCGTCTAATCGACAAAGGCCGATGGGCAACCCGTAAGCAACTAAACAGTAGGACAGTATGCGGAGCGCAAGTTCGTCTGCTTCTTGCACAGGGGTTGCGATGAGTCAGAATGCCGAGCTCTTATTGGCTGATTGAAAAAAACAGTGGGTAGACCTCAAGGCATCTAGCATTGAGGTCTACCCACTATCTTTTCAATCAAAGCCAATCAGAGCTCGGCGTCGTTCTGACGTCACCGCAACTCCTGCGCAAGACGCAGACGACTTGCTCTCCGCATAGCCACGTTTATCGCTGAACACGTCAGTCGAACTCTACAGTTGGGAATGTCCTTCACCCAGGGAACACAATAAGGTTCGTTGGTTGAACCTTCTAGAATCGTGTACAGAGCGAATGTAAACCCTGAGTGTCTGCCAAAGCGGGAAGGCACAGAACGCACTGCCAACTTCGAACTTTAGAAGCAGGAATAGCAAAAGAGAGGGAAATCCCTGATTCACCCGCTCTTGCTGAAGCACAACACTGCCGATCGTTCGAGCGCGTCAGGAGAACGACCCTTGAGCGTCGCCGGAAGTATAATCTCAAGGAAGCGTGGAAACAGAGCCGATGCGAAACTTGAGAGCAGCTAAAGCAAGTGCGACGACTACCGAAAAGAAAACAATAAACCGTGAAACAAAAGCGGTTGTGGGTCATCAAAATAACGAGAAAGGTAACTCGTTAATTTTAGGTAAAGTAACACGTTCGTTTTGAGGATCCGTAACGAGTAAGTGTACTTAGTTACTTTTCAAGCGAAAAACGAGTAACCGTATTGAGTTATTTTTTCGGGTAACGTGTTCATGTCTGGTAATATCCCAGTGTACTCAGATCCCCGCAGTGTATGTACACAGAGGCTAAATGCAACACCCAACAAAATTACGACCGGGGATGGGAACGAGTCTATGAGGATTTGGCCTTCGACTGCAGTCGCGACGAAATGCACCGCGGCACAGATAATGGCGAAACGTCACGCCCAGAGCCACAGTGCAAACTGTTTTTCATTTAGGTTTAAACATATATATTTTTAGCCCGTTATGCGCCGAGCCCTCTCCGTAGATTGCAGTGATTGGCTCTTCCAAGTGCTCTTGGGCGGGAGAGCGGATGCTCCAGGTTCCTTCGAGTGTACTATACGACCCGATGGAGCAAATTGAGAAGCGCCAAAAGTGCATCGCCACGGGGCTGGTCGTCTTTGTGCCTTTACTATGAGCGGCTGAACCAATCACGCACAGTCAATGCGCCTTAGTCCTGACGCTTTATTTTTGCATGATTGGTTTAGCTGTTGACAGCAAACGCACAAAGACGACGAGCGCTATGACGATGCACTTTGACTCTTCTCGATTGGCTCCATCGGGTCGTAGAGCGTCGGCTGCGGTCGGACTTAATATTGAAAAAGTAGAGTCAACGGTTAAACACGCGCTATGTATGTTATTCCCGATGAACTCTGAAAGATGAGTCTGCATCCAGGACCACCTAAACAAAAAAAAAAAGAAAAGGCATTTTTTAGTGTATCGTTTACGAAGAACGAGGAACGTATCGACAAACATTCCCTACGCAAATGTATTATTTTTCATCCGAATATCTAATTTCAAGCATTCACAGCAATCGATGGTGATAAGGAATACCAAATTGCTAATATTTTGAAATAAATCGTGAATCACTAACAGCATAACGTCTTCTTTTTTTCTTTCTTTTTTTTATAAGCAACCGCGAAGTGGCGGAGGAGAAAGATATCTGCGCGGAGCTGTACGAACGCACTCGACGCAGACTCGATCCGCGTGATTGGCCTTTCTTCGTGTAATGTCTGACCTTTCTGCTAACCTTCGCGCGGCCTTTTCGAAAAGCCATCGTATAGCAGAACGCCTGCCTTTAAAATACGAACAGCTTGTTTTCGTTGTCTGCAATTTTATAAATTTATTTTTCAGGGCACTCAATCAAATCTGTAAACAACGACGTCAAAGGGCACATGTCTTGTAGCACATTTATCTGTCTGTTTAAAGGTCGGCCCCACGTTCACTTGGCCGTAGCAGCATCCACGACTTGCTGCGAGGCATTACTGTTGCGTTATGGAGATCAAGTGGATGCTAGCGGTACTCTTTGCTTTCTGTTTTGCTGGTTTTGGGTGACGCTCAAATGTCGAATGGACCAGCAAACCCGCAAGCCATCTACAAGCCCCGAAGAAGCCAGCATCCCCGAAGCGCAGCAGCAACCAAGGCGAATCAAGCAGTCCAGAAAGAATACAGCAGCGTCAACACCTACAACACCGTCAACCGATCCCGAAATATGTGGTAAAGTTGAGTTCAATCAAACTTCGTGAGTGGCTGGGGTTAACGATTGTTGCCGCGTACTTTTTGTTAGACGTAGAAAGCTAAAACAGGTCAAAAGTGACACCGTGACTATGTGCAAATGCCCCGCGTGAGAAATCAACGCGATTGAAGAGCTTCTCACGCAAAACAATTTTTTGAACGTTGCAGTGCCTATTTCGATGTCTTAAAGGATACTGGAACTGATATTTGGATTTTGACAAAATGATTCCAGAAGCCTTGAACTGGAGATTTTCTGAACTCCAAACATCCTTTATACATCCACATGCCTCAAATGGATGCCCGCTGGAAAAGAAGGAGCGCGATCAAGCGGGGGCTATGACGTCATTGTCTGGAAAATCTGAGAATGGTAAAAGCGGCCTCGCGTCCTCCTCCTCCTTCCGGTTCGCCAGCGATAAGGACGTGGCCAGGAGAGAAGTTGAAATCGTAATGGGACTTGTCTCAGCTGGCCTCGTCGGCAGTGTTCAATCCGAGACCAACGATTTCAATCGCGCACTTCCTTTTCCAAAAAATACGGCAATTCGTTAGACACATTGCTGTATGAGTGATGTTTTTAGGTTTGCAGCGTCCTTATATCAATAAACGCTGTTTTTAGCTGAGCTCGAAATTTTTCGGTATCGTATCCCTCTAAGGCCAAACCATCATCTGCGCGCTGTGCACGACTACCGAATGTAAATGCGGCGAGACATTATCATAGTACAACCTTTGCACTGCGGGTAGCTACGGAAGTGCTTGCAGTCAGTTCTCGTTTCAGCGGTTGGAGAGAAAGAAGAAGTGCGTGAGTTCGAGGGATCGCCAATATTTTCGTTCTGTCGATTCGGCAGCCCTTTTAATAGTCTATTGCCAGCTGTGACCTTGCAACCACAGAAGCTTCAAAACAACTGGCGACGCCCAGTACCAGTGGGAAGTCACTGGTAATGGTGGTTTTTTCACACCCCAACCAAGATGCGCGTATCCACGTTGCAGTTTTAACAGCGGGCGTTGAAAGCACGCCACCAACATCATGAACGAAGTTTCGAAAGACCACATCTATCCTGGACAACACAGCAGCATGCCGAACCGACTCAACACGATGCTCATGACCCCACGCCAACGTTCTGGACGTCGGGTCAGTAGCAAACTCATCCGAGACACGGGGGCGAAATAATGGGAAGAAGCAACACCGACAACGAACAGTGGAACAAGGTACGATGACGTAAGCGCTCACAAACACTGTTCCGAGTCCGCTTCGAGATTCGGGAACTGTTCGCGACAGACGACCGTGCCATGGAGGACTTACAGTAACCTTTGCCGCTGCGAAACCTGACCAAAAGCTAGCAACTTTAAGCAGCCTGAGGCTTTCCAACGCCGTAAAGAAGCTTTGTCCAGAGTGTATCCTTCCAGATCCGCCACAGCGAGCGCCTCAGCGTCGTCGCCGTTGATGCCACCGCAATGGACAAACAACAAGGGCGCTGCTGAGATCCTGAGCTTTGTGGTGTCTCTGTCCAGGGCCGACCAATTTCCTTGGGGTCCCACATCGTTTGGTGCTCATCAGAAACGTCGATGCCGTACTGTCAGATCCTGAAATTCTAGAAAACCTGCGATCGGATGTCCGCATAGGCAGAGTACGTCTTCTCGGGGTCGACAGGTGTTGTATAGCTAACATTCAACATTTTCACCTTTGCCAAGTTTCGTTGCTGATCAGGACGAAGTGGGAGACCAACTGACAGATTCAAGCCCCGTCAATTCAGTGCTGCGACTGTGGTTGGTTTCGGACGGACTTTTGCAGTCTCCTTCACCCCCGCTTCACTCATTCTCTCGTAGTGCAGAGCCGCGTCTTATAAGTAGCACCACGAGCAGCATCAAATGCCAATCCACAGTGATTAAGTGGTCAATCCTGAGATGCACGTCAAGGCTACAGTTCGAACCTGTTTAAAATGGAGAGAAGGGCAGAATGTCGTCAGGTACGCGAAGAGAAACGCCGTTGACTACCGTTCTGACAGACTTATTGTAAAGCTTACTTCGAGAGCTATATAAGAACCCATTCCCAATGTCGCGAAAAGCACCTCCAAGGAAAGTGGAGAAGCTCAGTGCAGGACACTGAATCACCAGCCCTTGACGATAAGGGATTAAAGCTATGCGCAACACTCAAGACCAGTCCTCAAAAAATTACCAAAAGACTACTAACAACAACTCTGCCACGGCGTCTAGCAAGCCGACGATCATTCCCACGGGCACTGAAAGATCGACGTGCTACGGAGCACACCAGAGAATCTGCAAGCACTCAACGGGTTCAATAATCATTGAACAAACATCAACGGCTGATTCTTCAGACAGTACATCCTGGGAAATTCTGGAGAAAACTACGGCGGAGCTGGATAAAATGAATCAAAATGGCAGCAGAAATGGCATGCGCTTATGTCGATGGCATTGATGCCTCGTGGGCACACATCCTATGCGGTTTATTTAGGCGGCACTCCATGCTAGACTGGCATAATGCTACAACCCAACATTCACCCAAAGACGCGCAAACGTGATGACTGCATGCTTGAATGGAATGCTAACGGCCACGACTCTCAGATCTACGTCAACATTTACAGACCAACCAATACGACGTCTTTGTCCTTCAGAAACTGGTATAAAAATGCAGAAAATTCAAGACTTCTCGCGATACGTCATTTATCAGGGCCTATGCGGCAGTTACTGACAAACACAATAAGCAAGTGCCGAAAAGTCACGATACTTGTCCGAAAAGAACTGGATTAACATCAAATCGATTTTACAGACTTGTGTGTCGATACTGTTGAGTTCACTGCTGTAACCATCCGTAAATGGGACTGCGACACCACTATGGTTTCTGCGTACGCCCGGCCGGGAACCAAGTGGGACCCTATGTTATGACGAAGATTACGCCGCGCTGCCTGCAAATGTACTATTCTTTGGGAGAAGTTAACGCCACACTAATCACACCTGGAGGGATAAGCACACAATGACGCGCGGATCTGATTTTGAGGCCACAGTGGGCACGCAAAGGCTTATTCCACTGAATGACGGAACAGCGAGCATTTGTGAGACGGGGGTCTCCAACAGTGTCCTGGTACCTCCACACTTACAAAAACGCTAGTCAATGAGTTTCAATTAAATTTCTCATGTATTCTTGTAGAATACATTATAAGCTCAACTGGAACTCATGAACAACTCTTGTATGGGTGATCAGCTTCTCCTGCACCACAACTCAGCGCACGATCGCAGCCTCAACATGGCAGCTGGGGTAGTGATCATATCCCGATCATTGTCTCCTCCCTAAGCTCTACGACCGCTACATATAGGACGTGCTAGGAGTTGATCAGTGGGACAGTATCGCTAGCGCCTCAAGACCTTCTCTCAGTAGGAAACTTAGATCTCACAGTAGGCTTTCTGCAAGCCCAGCACATGCCACGAGGCTGGTACGGGTCCAGTCTCGTGCCCGAACCCTGACCTCCTCTACCTCAAGCTGAGGGCCCGTCGACGGCAAGCCCAAACTCCATCGTAACGTGCAAAGATAACGGAAAATATTCAGCGCTATAGGAAACTCGACACTTAACGTTACGCCACCATGCTAACCGACTTCAGCGAAAATATTGGCGCAGCAAAAATGTAAATCCTTGGTGCTCCCGGTGCGCAAGACAAGTTTGGAAGGTGTCACGAGCTCTCGTATCAGGATTAGTTCCTCGGCTTCAGATTGCGGCGTTTGCTATATCGCAAAATTTCACATTAGCAACTGTCGAGCTCTTGGCGGTTGATTCTCCCGTTCCATCTCTCCCCTCCAGGCTTTCAGAATTAGCTCATCTGTGACTCCCTTCTTCAACTGCCCAACATACACTCCGACTTCACGCTTAAAGAACAGCACGCACTTAGAATATCTACTCGTCGTAGAAGCACTCCAAGAGCCGAGCGGGATAACTATCAGACTTTAAACAATATAAATTCCATCATGCTGCCGAAACTATCGGAAGAGCTAAACTCATTCGGGAGCACGGCGGCACTGCCGGATGCTTGGCTCAACTCGAAGTTGAGCAATCCACAAACCCGGCTAACCGGTAGGAGATTTGTCATCACGCCGTGAATTTCACTCACCTGCTGCGTTGGAAAAGTTATCAGAACGCGATGATACTTCGAAGACTAGACTGGGCGCAGAAGCAGTTGGCGCTATCCCTGAATAAGTCTCTAGTTTCCGCCGTCGACGTTGCAAGGCAGATGACGAGGATCTAGTATCAGCGTTAGAGAAGCCAAACAAGCTAACCACGGTTACACCGTCATTTTCTTGATATTCCCAAAGTATTTTAGTGCGATTCCTCAAGCTGTCATCAACCAGCTTCAAGTTCTCGGCGTCACGGGTTGTGCCTTGGCATTCATCAAGGCCTTCCTCTCCGGCAGGACTATGAGACTTCGCATCGCCAAACGATGCACAGCACGATCAGACACATCACTCGAGAATTTCTCAGGGAAGTGTAATAGGCCCAATTTTTTGTAGCGTTGCCGTGGCAGCGCTCTCTCCTGAATCCAAGCCCCGTGATTACCAATTACCAAGAATTCAAATATACGCGGAGGATGTGGCCGCTTTGGGCGACATCACAAACTGTTATGCATACTAAAATGCAACGTCGTCTACAACTGACTCTTAACGGTATTTTGAAGGAAATCACTTGACTGGGCTTAGCTATCTCGCCCTCATAAAACCGCGGCACTTGCTCGCCATCAACGTAGTTTAAGTCCAACTACATGTAGCGTTACTCTGTAAACGGTACTGCCGGCAACCAGGCTGCGCCTCCACATGTACGACATAGGGCTGATTTGTTGATTACTGCCTTTCCTGGCGTCCAGTCGTGGAACGAAGCAGCTAGCTCGGTGCACCCTGCACCTCACACATTCACCTCAGGATCCGAGGACACACGTGTGGGAACCTCGCAGTCTATGGCTCTGCAACAGTTTTGAGGGACTGATTCGAATTCAGGTTACTTCATGCGCTCCCACTTGTGCTCGTAGGGGACGCTCAGGTTACGAAGATGAAGATTCCAAAGGAAAGCCTCAGAACCTACCTCCAGCCTTCCCCGTCCGCACCGAATATACGTGACTTGTTTTGTCGAAGCTAGACAAAACACAATAGCCAATCTAGCATTCCGTCAGGGCACAACGACATCTCGCCCGGCAGGCCCTCACGAGGTTTACATCAACCTCTTGCAACGCGTCGATGGGCGTCCCGATTCCCACCTAGGAACAAGTCTACGCAGACCTTAAGGAGTATGTCGGTACACTGGACTGCGACCCCCTCCACCATCCACTCATACGAACTGCGTCTTTCAATATATCGGAAGAAATCTTCCAACTACGCAGCAAGAAGTCTGTTTCCGATGTGGTTTCCCGTAATCTTGCGAAAGAACACGTTGGCAGCTTTTTCGAGAGTTGGACAAAAGTTTTCACCGATGGCTCAGTCTGCCATCGAAAGAAATCTTCAACAGCTGCGGTAATTATCGCTAAACTCAATATTATCAAGTTCGGTTGCCTCAGCTTCCACACATCATCCACCATCGCAGAACTAAAAGCACTAGAACTTGTTCTCGATACCGTCCACGACCTTCAGAGCCCAGAATGGGCGGTTTTCTCACACATTCCAGGGCGACACTACAATTCCCAGTTGTCTAGAAGACGCACCTCTGATCGCCCGCATCATTGCTTTCACAAGTCGAATCCTTAGAAAATTAAGGCTGGACTATATCATTCCAGTGGCTGCCATCTAATCGGCGGCAATGAAAAGGCCGACCGAATCGCAGCTCAGGTTCATGAACTCACCAACAGAACCTTCCACGTACCGAAGATCAACAGGGCCAGGCTTCTCATTGCAGGTGAGACTGCAAAAAAGGCACCCGAACTTAGGCTTAGCGGAGGAACCTCACCACCACGGTTCCCGCCAAACTCAGTCGCCCAGAAGCAGCCCTTCTTCACCGACTCCGACCTCGCTCAGCATTTCATGGCCTCTTGGTTTTACCGTATCAAATGCGTGGACAGTTTACACTGTCAGATATGCCAAGTATCCGAGGATATGGAACATCTTTGCGACTGCCCAATCTTCGACGCTCAGCGTTCTAGACTCCACCTTGAACTTCGTCAAATAGGAGCAGCAAGGCAGAGCCTTTCGCACCTGCTTTTCCCACCAGCTACCTGGGACATCACTACGAAAACATTGGCGCTGCTGCTGAGATTCCTGGAAGATACCGGTCTGGCTGACCACCATTAATGCTTGGTGTTCTTTCCAGTTTCCAGTACGGCGGGCGCGGCTTGACGGAAGGCCTGTGCCTCCATGGCAGAAGGCATATGACCAGACATGTACACGTTACCCCAAAAAAAGTAACTAAATACCGTTACTCGTTACTCGCTCAAAAAGTAACTAAATACGTTACTCGTTACCGATTCTCAAAAGGAACGCGTGAGTTACTTCAAAAGTAACGAGTTACTTTTCACGTTACTTTCACGGCGAAATACACAACTGTTTTTGTTTCATGGTTTATTGTTTTCTTTTTATTAGTCATTGCCCTTAAGCAGCAGCGGCCTGTCCAACTTTTCATCAATTTTGTTTCTCGCTTCCTTGAAAATACATCTCCGGCGACGCTGAAGCGTCGTTCAACTGAGGCGCTCGATGGAACGGCAGTGTTGTGCTCCAGGAAGAGCTGGTGAATTTTCGGGAACTGCGCCTTCATTGAGGACAGTGGGTAATGGGGTATGTGCCTTCCCGTGTTTGCAACCTCCGGGTTTACATTCGGTCCGTACCCGGTTCTAGAAAGTTCAACCAACAAACCTTGTTGTGCTCGCTTGGTAAAGGACATTCCCAGCTGTGGAGTTCAGTACAGCAACTTTAATTGCTGGACACGTCAGTCGAACTGCTCGACTGACGTGTTCAGCGATATACGCTGCTGTACTGGCATACTGGGTATTTGTTTTTCGGGTTGCCCATCTGCCTTCGTCGCAATAGGCGCATACTCAGACTAGAATAAAAACAAGGCCGTTTAAGCGGTGTTCTACACGTTACTCCTCAAAAGTAACGAGATACCGTTACTCGTTACTTGGCCTTAAAAGTAACTAAATACCGTTACTTGTTCCTTTTCTAAAAAAGTAACTAAATACGTTACTCGTTACCGAAAATAGTAACTAGGTACAAGTAACTCGTTACTTGTAACGCGTTACGGACATGTCTGCATATGACCTTCTGCCATGGAGGCAGCAAACCTGACAGGGCTGGACTAGACGTCGCTCGCCATCTGTTGGATTTGTGTGTGTCCTGTTCGAACCATTTCCTCTTTTTTTTCTTTTTTTCTTTTTCTGAGGCCGGAACTGGCAGGCTTTTATTAGAATTGTGGCCAGACTCCCGGTTTTCCTTCTGTTTTTTTTTTAAAGTATACTTTAACTCTACAGTTCTTTATTTGTGTTGCTATCTTTCTCGGTAGACACATACGCGGTCCCCGTCGAGAGGCACGACGAGCTCAGGTTTCTAATAACAGACATTTATGCTTGTATGCAAAAACCAGAGTTACACTGACACAGCACGCGCCGATCCACAGTGCTTAGAGAGGAAAAACTCTCCACACAAATCTCTCTTTCTTGTTTTTTTTTTTTTGGGGGGGGGGGGTTAACAACGTGAACCAATTAAATTGACTTAATTGATAAAAGATAGAATAATCACCGCCTGTAAAGTATGTTTTCTAAATGTTAACAAAAACTAGCGGTTGAAAGTATGCGCTTGCTCTCTCTAATAATGTACACGGGCCTTTCTGTTGTTCAGGAATTTATATCGAATTATCGAAAATGAGTTCGAGATAAAGTTAGCATTTGGTGCATACGTATATAGAAAAATACGAGATGATGGAATGTTCAAAAAGAAAAATTGAAGAACTTTCTATTTATATTTTTGTTTCTTATGCCCTAAGACCTAAAGGACAATGGATCGGAATTTGCATTACCCTCGCTGCAGTGTACCTTGCAACATCTCCCGGAAGAAGTAAGTATAATAAAAACAATTTGCAGTTGCCTTTAATCTACGAACTCATTTAAAGCATGGAAGGCAATATTTAAGAACGTCAAGGAGTGATCGTTTAGATTTATTTGAAAAACATTAAAGAGTCGTTTTGAGTGAAGAGGAACATAATGTGTATTAGTTGCCAACACTCTACTTTGTAACGCTACCATGCACTACGCAGAGTCTAGCGTAAAGTAAGGTAGTAAGAGATGTAGTAGGAGGCGTACTAGGAGGTGACCAAGAATCGCTTGCCTGTCCTCGACGGGCTAGCCGTGATTAGATTTTGTTTTAAAGCTGGTGTGCAGTAGGAATGGTTACCTGCGCGGTTCTCTTGTACAACGAAAACAATCTGGCAATAAATAAAACAAATCGTCCAGCTGGCACAGGGATTGATCAATAGGCGGCGGATCGAGAAGGTTCTGGGCTTGATTTCCGGGTGGGGAATGTGAATAGAATAGTGGCTAAATTATGGGTAAGTGCTTGTCTACATTATTTTGCTGAAGTTCGTCATTGCAAAGGCCGGTTCACACATTTGCGTTTGAATGTGACCGATTGCTTTGTGCCCGCTTGTTATTGCTCACGACGAGAAAACACACCTTGGCCCACACCTGTTTATCTCTCGTGTGACCTTGAAACACTTCCGATGTGCGTATCTGTTTTCCCATTTCTTATGTTTCATTGTTTCACCGGGGGCTCGAAATAATTTTACTTATATTATAAGCGACTATTTCTTGTGGGCAGTCCGTACATTTCATGTCATAAATACTGCAACGCCTTTAGTTATAAACATATCGGAAATGTTCCAAGGCAGCCTGGTACATGAAGTAGTGTGTCAGTGTGTTATCTAGTTGGACGATGTTACAAGCGGGCACAATGCCTCTATTACTCAAGAGTCAAAACTAAATGTGCAGACCGCTAGTGCTAGCATGTATGCCCTGCCAGAGAGGTATGCATGAACCGTCGGATGGACGGGTAAATTTTTTGGAAGAGGGTTTATTTATAACTTATAAGGAGTGCAATGATTTGATATAACTTAAATATAGTGTAGGTGATAAGCACATAAATTTACTTGACATTGTATGTGAAAAAGTCACCATAAAATTTATCATACGGGAAGTGATAGATCTATAGCTCTGCAGACATTGATACATGGATGAAATATAACGATACTTCGTTTCACCTTACGTCCAGGCGCCGCCGACATTACTAGCTGACGCCACCAATCAGACAGCGTCGAAAGCGCACTATTATGGTGTTCGTCATGCTTCTGTACGTGTTCTATCATCGCTGAACCAATCATAAACAGAAAAGACCTAGTGACCTGCGCTTTTGACGTTGCTTGGTTGGTCCATCACCTCGTAGCGTCGATTTCGTCTGGACTTAAGCCAAAACGAAGTATGGACCGAGATTTGTATGGTGATTCCCGTGTACCCCAGGGAATTTGGCCATTGCTTATCTCCTTGCCACAAATGATTTCCCCTCTCATGAGACTGCTCCCAGCCAAGGTATCAGACGTTTCCACTGATAAGTTGTAACCCAAGAGGACGCAGATTATTAGCTACCCTTACAATCAGTCGACAGATCAGGGGATACAGTAATGCGAGGTTAAATCATGCACATATAGTTGTTTGGTATCCACGTAATCGATATATTAGAACCTTTTATCAGCAACGGCAATAATTAAACGTTAGAAGTAGCTTGTTTATGAATGTTCCATTTTTACTCACATAAGCGGGCGACTAAGGTAAAAACAGTGCCCTCGCAGTCATATCAACAATCGCCTTCTGCGGGCTGTCATCTTTATCAACTGGACGGTCGAACCCGAAAGCTTCCTACAAGTAGCGACATTTTTGAAGCGCAATTGCAGACAGTGCTGTTAAGGAAGCGAATGGGGGCATAGCAGAAACTGAACTGAATGACGCCATTTTTTCCAGCGGAATGTGCTTTGTCATTTGTGTTGGTTGTCGTTACTCGTAAAAAAGTATCAAGGGACTAGGGTCGACCGTTCTGAGCTCGGTTCAGTACTTTCGCCCATGCTAAGTATAGTACGCCGTGATAGCGCGAGAGGTGTATAGACGCATCATCGTGTCGACGCCGCACAGTGAGTCTTATCATTGGAACTGGAATAAAGCGATGATTACGATGATCTTTGTATGGCGTTCCACATGCGGTTTCACGGAAGATTCTCACCATGTAATAAGGGTTTTAAGCAGCAGAATTGGGTAGGAGCACCTGCTGCGTTTTGGTTGCCGTGAGCAGGTTTAGGCTTCTGCACAAATGCAGAAATCAACATTTTTTTACACATTAAGGGAAATTATATGACAACAAAACTCTATGGACATGCCTCTACAACGTGCTTATCTAATATATTTTGTGTTACGCAAGAATAATTTACTTGAAAGTTATTATGTTAACTGCCCATGTTCATGTTCATAAAAAAAACATTTTGCTATTTTTATTTTTGAGTTGTGTACCTCAGAACAAAACCTAGACGGCGCTTATGTACTAGTTTTTGTTGTTTTGTTCTTCATGGAAAGGGATGAACATTAATTGTTTATGCGTTTGCATGAATCGCCTAAACACCCTGCAAATTAAGCCTGAAAGATTGGCGCGTACACGTAGCGGACTGAAAGTTTTATCGAAGGTGCATTTAAGTGGTCAATTTAGCACTATGATAATTTAAAGGCATAACTCCGTTCCCAGAAAGATTAATAGCAAAATCGTTGAAATCTAGAATGCTGCGGCCGGACGCTGAGGAAAAGAAAAAGAGTTGAGCCGAGATTAAGATTTGGTGCTTATATTTTGAAGTTGTGCCACAGGTATGCAGATAAACCTAGTGATAAAAGTGAAAGCAGACCAAGTTTGGCATCGAGTCGGCGGCATGTTTTCATAATCGCCTTTGCCTTTATTTACTTGAGTTTCGGTTTTCAACTCGCGACAGATATTAAACTTTAAGCGAAGGTTAAAGTACATTGCCCATCGAACACTTAATTTTTCTTTTTTTTTAAATTTACACATAAAGATAATTTATTTACGCGATCAGGAACGTTATCTCTTCATCTAATGGCTACAGTGTGCTCAACTGTTAAATATAACGCGGGAGCAGTGGCCGAAACTGATATGAGGCATGCCTAGCGATTAAATCAATGATCACTCCCAGATACAATTATCGCATGACCTCCTCGTTTTTTCTTGATCACTCACGCTTTAAATTTTTACTTGTTTGTTTTGTTGTGTTGTTTTGCAACCCTGGTTAGTCACACCTACGCACGATTTACGATGCGGGCCACCATATCTCGGTGATCTTGCAGTTTCTCTGATGAAGGCCACCTTCTTTAAACAACAAATAAAAACAAATCGAAGAGCGACATTTTTGTTTCATCGCCGAGTCACGCATCGGTGACTGTTTCGAAGACTGGGAGTGTAATTCCAGAAAACAACAGCGGCATAAGCTGTCGGGAGTGAGTCGGTAGATGACGCATGACAGTCTCTCCGGCCACCGCTCCAGCGTTATATTAAACAGTTGATGTACACTGTACGCTAAGCCTAATACACATGCCGTGAAGTCAGTATCCAAGTGCTAGTCACTAGTGTCTTTTTTTTTTTTAAATCTAGTCGAATTAAAATCAAACATCGTGTATATTAAATTCAAAAATATAACCCGTACTACCATTATGTGAGATAATATTCAAATATTTTTGACAGATTGCAGATAAGTGGAAGGACCACATGAAGACGGAAAAGTACGAATGAATCTGACCTATTGACGGAAATCTGCGAAGCTGTAAGAGACTAATCTATTTATCCTTTTTTGTTGGAGGACAACTTTATTTTGTTTTAGCATTTAAGCTGGATGTTAGGCTATCTACTGGTCATTCATTTATTGTGTTGTTTTCTTATGCCACAGGAAGTTAGAGAGAGAGTATAGCACCCCAAGACGCCATATGTTTATATTTTCGATGGGTTGCAGGGTAGCAGAGTTTGAGAAGCACTGGGATAAACCATTTAAAAACCGTAAAAGCTCTTCCATTTTGCACTTTACGACCAAAGGAGGTCGGTCGAAGTCGAAACGTGTTATCGCATTTTGTCTAAAGGTAAACTAAAGAAGTCAAATTTCTTGATTGGACAGTGGTGGTAAAGGACCAGTGTTCATGTTCGTCAATTACGCTGTGTTTCAGCGATGCTTCCGCTACAGACTAAGTTGCAATGCGGCAGTATTGCTTGTTGTCCTTCGAAGTATATATTCCGCTTATCTACGTTGTGACGAGTAATTAGGCGGGTTAACCAAGCACGATTTTTTTTGCTTATTCGGATCGTTTCTTCACACGACCTTCCGTCGTAGCAGGGCGAGCCCGGCTTGCTTCTCTAATAGTACCCAAGACTCGCTCTTCCTCCTCCGATCGTCTCCTTGGCACGTCGGTCACGAGTCGTACTCAGCACGTCGCTTAATTCTGCTCAGCGATCTCCTCTTCGGTCCGATCCTCCCTCTTGCGAGGTGTTTAGAAGACATGCGACACATCCACTGAGCATGACCTCGTCCCGCTGTACCTCAATCGTGTACCTCAATCTATCACGCATGGACGTGTACCTCAATCTATCACGCATGGACATGCCTTTCAATGTGACGCCCAGAATTTTTCAGTAGAAAAGAGAGGGGGAGTAAGCTTAAAGAAATGCTACTACATTTAATAAAGTATGATTGATAAAGTTTGATTATACATCCATCCCGCGTCGAAGACAACCAGGTAAGACCCCAGATGAGTGAAACATATTTTTCGCTGAGGGTTGAGTCGCCTCCAGATTAGGGTTGCCTGGAGTGCCAACGCCTGCAACTCTAGGATATTTTATGTCATCTTCCCTTCCTCGCTAGGGCCTTTTGGACGCCAAAGTGTTTCGAACTCTTGGTGAAAATGCTTCCGACTACCACCGGTGGTTGCCGTGGTTGACTGGAGAGCTTACGCGATCACTCCTTCTCACGTTTGGGCGGCAACAATTCCTTGCTCTCATGGCAGCATTTTCAATGAAAAAACAATCGTGATTTTTTTGTTTGTATATTTGCGGCGCCGTCACAACCGGGGAAAATTTGCATTGCAAAGCACTGTAAAACTGTAGTCACCAAATCAACTACAATCCCACATATACGCAATTTCCTGCCGATCAATGTCGATTGGTATGCATATGATCACATCATTTATTAGAGTGCTATTTTTCACCTGGCCACGTTTGAAACAAATGAGGTAAAGCAGCTTAAAACACTAGATATTCCATAAAAGAACGTTAAAGCGCGTTCACACTTGCAACTCGCAGCTGTCTTGCGACCGAATAGCGACATGCGACAAGCGACCACCGACGTTCAGACTTTGGTCGATATAGCGATTCGCTTCTCAGAAGTTCTTGGGAGCCTCCGTCAGATTCCGACCGACACGCGACGTCGGGTTTCGCGCTTTGCTGCTTTCCCATTTTCGTTGACGCTACATCTACACATCTGTCGTTTTCGCCATATGAGAAAGCCTCTTTATATTGGCCTTGATCCTTCGAAACTGTGCAATGAAAGCACAGTAGCTACATCTGCGTGCAATCACTCCAGCTTCCGCGGTGCGGTACGTATACCTGTCAAGCTAAAAGTGGTACGGATATGCTGCAGGCTGAGTTATTTTCCGGGCACTCGCTCAAATCGGGGTCCTGCTTTTTATTTGGAAAAAATGGGTACTCATTAATCGCGCTGAGCAAAGCCGCCGCAGAGACCTCCATGACTGCATCCATGGCCGCTACCGCGAACCGAGGCGAATATACATTCTCACTCCGGCCGAAATGCTCGTTATAAACAAACGCGAGGCCCAGCCAAACCTCCTTGGCGCAATACGTCACTTTCGAGGCGCTTCTGATTGGCACAGCCGCAAAGCGACTTTGCGTCCGTCTGAAAAATTGGTCTGGAAGCGACTGCTCCGAACAGGTCGCTTCTGACATCGCGGCTGTCGCTTTTGCGACGAAAAGCTCTCTCGCGACCGTGGCGACTTGCAAGTGTAAAAGCAGTTTTAATGTATATTTTAGTAACATCAAAGATTCTATCCGCTGCAGACGTAGCTAGCTGCTTGGCGCTGCGAGCTTATAAGACCTTACAAGCAACATCACGTACTCTCGCTGCAATATGGGTTTTGGAATTTTGGCTCCAGGTCGACATCGCTTTGGGAAAGACCAGCTAGTGCAATCCTGGCAAGCCCCACTGTTCCGTTTCGCGAACTCAGTAATGTTTGCAATGCCGTGTTCAATTTCTGTGGGGGGGTTATTTTTGTACTTCAAGTTGATTCGTGAGTAGGTTTTATTTTATGCAATTTTCGATTGAACTAATATTTTCTTTCGTCCTCATCACTCTCGGGCCGTGGCAGCATTTTGGCGGCCCGCTTTACTACGGCGTGACATTGGTTCAAAATTACGTATTGCGTCATATCGCGGAAGCAGATAAGAATAAGGCTTACAGCCATCCTAGAATAAAACAAAATTAAGTTATTAATATAACGACGACTTAGTTCTCATTTTAAAGAAGGACCAACTTTTCGTTGCAATTTTACATGGACTTATGCAAGAATACATGAATCGCAAAAATGAAGATTAATACATTTGGTCCATTGAGATTTATTCACTTCATTCAACATGAGTAGAAAAGTTTGAGCTGTGCTCAGAAGACTTTCATAAAATGCACGTTTGTTTTGCACTGTGAACAGCAGTTCTGAGTCATACATTTCAAGAAATTGCCCTCATTCCGATAGATGTAAATCACTCAAGTTGTATTTTCTCATCAGGCCACATGTCTTATTGTTGTATGCTGACCATGCAAATAATGTCGGAGAATATTTCTTCGTATTATAACGTTCATATAATTCGCTGTCTTTTCAGAAAAAGAAAAATCAAGACCCGGATTTCATGCAAAAGTTTTCGGTAGGTTTACAGACGTCATGGGACGTCGAGAGCGATACCAAAAAATAGTCTTGTTTAAGAAACTACCACATACCTTCATTACCAAATAGCTGCCTCATTTCTAAAATACCTGTAACGTATACCATTCGTCGCAAATATGAAAAGGCAGACCTTATGAGCGCTCTAAGCACACCCCAGGTCTTTTCCTTTGAGGTCAAACACTGCATGCACAGCAAAATTGCCAAGGTAAGATAGTTAGCACAAAATGGACTTTCCCCTAATCTATAAATGATACATTGCAACCACCGCACGAAACCTCCTGATGCGGACTTGGGCTATGTGCAGTTACGGATTGCTTGTTTTCTGTTTTGCTTTCTGGATTGCCTTACATTAAATATTTTTTTTGTTCCTCAGAAACTTCCTTTGTGTTCCCCCCCCCCCCTCAACCATAAACAACAACAAAAAGCTGGTTGGGAATGCAGAAATAGATAAAGGTCTACACCCTGAAAGAGGAAAATGTCCTTGTGCTTACTTTATCGAAGAACACTAGCTCAGTCAATCACTGAGATTTACAAAGGGAGCACGGCACATGACTAGGTCTAAGACACCTTTTAGCCTGAAATGCAGTCTACGCTCGATAATCTGAGCATGTGAAACTACACCATCTATGCTCATTATGCCATAATGTGGACTGAATTTATACGGCAAGCAAGTGTTCCAAAATGCGTCTGTGGCGCATCGTAATAGCAAGGAGGAGCACACCGATCGAAGGGCAACATAGAGAAGGCGCAAAGAACTCTCGATGACGAGGCGGCCCACGCCTCGTCATCGCCATTGTCATTGGTTGAGGTCGGGGGAAACAAAAGCACGGGGGCGCATTTGGGGACTAAACAAACGCACGAGGTGCGTTTGTTTAGTCCGCAAATGCGCCCCGCGAAGAAAATTAACTTGCAGGCCATATGGGTTAAAACGTTAATTTGTGCTTCGAATTTCACTTAACTCATGTATAAACCTTTGCAGCGCTTACCGCCCAAGCGAAAAATGCCGAATCGCTTGCGGACGCATGAGCAGCGTCTGGTATTCGGCAGAAGATAGTGCGCGCGCTCAGAAGGTGTTCCAGAGCTCAGTACAGAAAATAAATTATGCGGAGCGCAAGTTCGCCTGCTTCTTTTGCAGGGGTTGTGGTGACGTCAGAATGCCGAGCTCTGATTGGCTGTGATTGAAGGATAGTGGGTAGACCTGGAGGCAGCTTGCTCTGAGGTCTACCCGCTATCCTTCATTCAGAGCCAATCACAGCCCGGCGTTCTGACGTCACCAAAACCCCTGCAAAAGAAGCAGTAAGTACTTGCGCTCCGGATTGTAATTCCTTATGGAGTGAGTGGCTCGACGATTAATCTGCGGGACAGTAGACCCACGGGAATGTTTTATAATGTGCTGGCTTTTATTAAAAATCAATCTCAACGAATATTCTTTAGCGGTTTGTTCTTGTTCGCACCGCATTTTACAGATTCAGTTATAGACATCGCACTGCTCCAGGCTAGGTTTTCTTATTAACAGTGCAAGCATCATTATACGTGGCACTGCTCTTTTCTAGGGCGATGAAAAAGGAATGGTGAATGACACCTCAATATTGTGCAGAATAAGACACACGAGTCCATCTGAATGCAAAGTGCTGCAATCGGTCGACGCTTGAACATCCACAGAAAAAAAAAAATTGACCGCATCTTCACGTGGTGAATGATGTTGGTTGGGGCGAAGCTCTCGTGGTGCTTGTCTGCGTAGACGCTGAGCCGCAGCATGCCGAGCCTTTCGTTCGTTTTCATCCATGTCAGAAAGAGAGTGTGTGGTATTGAACGTGGTTATATACGCAATTGAGCATTTGACCGCAGCGCCCCCTCGTCTATAAACGTTGAGCCAATGCATGCAAAGTTTAACGCGATTATATTCGCATTTGACCGCAGCGCCCTCTCCTGTATAGACGTTGAGCGGCTACATGCAACGTTTCATCCATGACAGAAACCCCAGGTCTGGAGTTACTACCACATCTCAGAGCCCCTACTCGTCCTGTCGCTGCGCAAACAGATTTCAACATTTTTTTTCATCATTTTTTCATCTCTGTTTTTTTCTTTTTTTGCCCTGCTCGAGCACGTGAGCTCACGAGCTCGTAATTTTTTTATCATTTTTTCCCTACCCGAGCACGTGAGCATGTGCTCACGTGCTCGTGAGCACGTGATCTCACGAGCAGAAGCACGAGCACCCGACGCCGGCCTACGGCGGACGGCGGACGGCGTATGGACATACGGACATGGCTAGCCCCTAGGGAGCTTCGCCCCTAAAAACAAGCTAATTCATTCTATTGTTCAATTTCACACTTTTAAATATTTTAAATAGAATGGGATGATTTAATTATAAAAGATCTGGGTTCCGGCAAATAAAATATTTCCTGTACTTATGGTTTTAATTGTGTCCATTGTGCATTTAACGATCTCCGAGTTAATTATTCGTTTTCGTGTTTTGTGTGCCTGTTTTTGACGTTGTTCTCGTCTTTTTACCATCACTGATGAGGGTATTGCTTTTTTATAATTTAGTAACACCCCACTGTGTAAAATACTTTTTTTTTCTTTAGGGCGAGGGAAGGGAGTGAGCGTGGACATAGAAGCGCGGTCAGGCACCATACCGCTCTGCTTTTTTGTAGCCCCTTCTCTAATAGAAGGAAACAATAAAGATTGAATGTAGCGCAAGCTCGTAAAAGAAAAAAAAACGCCTTTTTTACCGCATGAATAGGCTACGCATTGCCGTACTCTCAGCCTCCACCCAAATATAGTATCGTGTTTTCCGGTGTATAGTCGGCGGACCTAATGCGTGCTTAAAAGTTAATATTTTGTGCTGAGCGGAGTATACACATGTCTCAAAAGATAACAGCGCAAGTAGGGAATCTACACAAACAGACGTCACCACAGGCCGCAAAAACAATCACGCTTAGGGACACAATCACAGCAGACAAAACACTCACACAGCGCTGACTCACAACTCAATCTCTATTTTTCCACTTCTTTTCTTCTACGCCTTTTCGATACATTCATGAATGTTGGCTTCTTTTTCTTCTACATCCCAATTAAATGATACTCATGCGAGTTAATAAGATGAGCTACTAAGATAAGCTAATTCTTTTCCTGATAAAGTGAGCGATGGAGTGCTTACACATTTGTCGTCATCCCTGGCAATATTTTCTGCTTCCACTATCTCTCTAGTCAGTTGGCTACTGCTTCTGCCCAGCACTGTACACCTATCTAGATGTGCTGCACATCCGCAATCACGGCAATATAGGCCTAAACGTCCTGAGTTGGCTCTAGTTATGTTGTTGTTGTGTTCCCGGAGTCGATCGTTTAAACATCTCCCAGTCTGGCCGGTATATCGTTTCCCACAGGAGAGGGGAAAGGAATATACTACCCCTTCTGTGCACGAAACAAAACTAGTCCGGTGATTTTTTTTTGTGCAGCTTTTCTGGATGTTGTGGAGGATTGACCGGGAGATGTTTAAACGATCGACTCCATGAACACAACAGCATAACTAGAGCCAACTCAGGACATTTAGGCCTACATTGCCGTGATTGCGGATGTGCGGCACATCTAGATAGGTGTACAATGCTGGGCAGAAGCGGTAGCCAACTGACTAGAGAGACAGTTGAAGCAAAAATATTGCCAGGGATGACGACAAATGTGAAAGCACTCCATCGCTCATTTTATCAGGAAAAGAATTAGCTTATCTTAGTAGCTCATCTTATTAGCTCATATGAGTGTCATTTAATGAGATGTAGAAGAAAAAGAAGCCAATATTCACGAATGTATTGAAAAGGCATAGAAGAAAAAGAAGTGCAAATATAGATTGAGTTGCGAGTCAGCGCTGTGTGAGTGTTTTGTCTGTGGTGATGGTGTCCCTAAGGATGATTGTTTTTGCGACCTGTGGGACGTGTGTTTCTGTGATTCCCTACTTGCGCTGTTATATCTGAGACACGGATAACCAACACGTCCATGCCCCCGTTTGGTGGAGTATACACAGTTGCGGACTATACACGTTTTTGTTTTTGTTTTCTAGATCGTTTACTGCGACAAGACGTGATGAATTTTATAAATAAGGGAGTACATTAATTTTGATTCATGTATGATACAAGCTTCTTTGTGAGGTAATACAGGATGCATTCGAGGGGTGCTGCGTATGATAATATTTTACGTTCGGGCTAGTGTACCATGCACTGGGTGCGCACTGTCTAAGCAGAAACTTTTATTTTTGACCCCAAATTTGCCTCTGCGGACTATGCACCGGGTGCGGACTATATTCCGGAAGATACGGTACTATCATTAAAGGTCAGATGACAAAGTTTCAGAACTTACTGTTTTCTAATACAAAACTTTGTAAGTGATTTTTGGACACTTGTATTTAGAAAATGGAGCCGAACGGAGCCGCGAATACCTAAAGGGCTATAGCGAACGGTACACCTAGAACGCACCCCATTTTCTTATTGAAGATGTTTTAATAAAACATTGTGATAACTTTTGAATTAGGTATTGACGAACTCTAAAACGTTGGCATTCGATCCGGACTTCTAGCGCTACATTTGGGTGCAGTGCCGGAGTGCGATGGTGCGGAATTCATTTGTGCGGTAACTTAAACTTTCTTTTCTTCTTCTCCCAGACACACGGTAAACAACGTATAAATCGGAGCTCTAGATATATATATATATATATATATATATATATATATATATATATATATATATATATATATATATATATATATATAAAGAGAGAGAGAGAGAGAGAGAAATAGATATAATACTTCACACTATTTTTAGTTGTTTTCACTGCGTGGCACTAAATATCGCTCATAAAATATTTCTAGGCATATATATATTTTTTTGTTTTTAAGTTATTTTGATATAGCCTCCCAACACCTTTTTTATTTGATGCCACAATTAGATACTTCTGTCAGTTCTTCTTTTCTTACATTTTCGACCCATTTATTCATCTTCGTGAACAAATAAGGCTTATGTATATTCTCGAAGAGCCCGTGCTTTATTTTGCTGTTTGTACAGTACTTCGTAAACTTAAAGCCACCAGCCGATTACACTTTGTTTTTTGCGGCGACGACACTAGCATTACTTGATAAATTAACTCCCGATCACTACTTTACCCAGAATAGCTAGCAACTGAATTTGCCCCAAGACCGACTGATTAATGGGTAGAATGCAATCGAACGTTTTTTTTTTGTAGGTTCTTTGGTGGGGTTAAGTTTTTAGTGGCACTGCATGCGTGCGCAAGCGTATTAGTGTCTGAAATGTTAGAGGATGTCATAAAAAACGTCCAGCAATGTTGGGTAACTATAAATATTCTGCAACGTAGAAAGGTAGCCAAGGTGCGAAAGATGTCTGTTGAATGGAACTTACAACTAATCTGGTTCGGAAATGTTCCGCCTAGAACTTGTAGTACTAACCAAAATAACGTATTTCTACACTTCGGTGTCTTGTTACAGCGTGAACGCGCGTCTGTGTTGGGACATTAGCTAAAGGTACGTCAGATATTCCAGAACAGGAATTAGTTGCAACGAATACTGGGAGCAAGTTCAATGAAGGCAGGAACGCTCTCAAGTCATGATTTTTAATGTTGTTTTAAGTCGTGTGAGGAGACTGGTCATCTGTTATTTATTTACACGTAATCTGATTACATTCTGTTGCAACATAAGAACTTCAGAAGAGGATCCGCCCTTCCATATACAAAAACGCTGTGCTCAATGCCCAGAGCGCTGAGGCTCATTGGGCAAATTGCGTGTACATCTGGTTTTGCTCCTTCCTTCTCACTACTTTGGAAAATTGGGGTGTTCATGTTCAGTGGGCCTGGAGTGCGTCTTCGACTGGTGGGTACACCGCCCTGTCCCACCCATGTCTGAGAACAGTGCCACTAATGTTTGTGATGGTATCAGCGACCATAAGGTGACAGTTGTTTCCCTTCCATTAAAAATAAACTATCGCGACTCGACACGTACGGTTCCCGTTTATGACTATGATAATGCGGATGATGTTTTTAAATTAGATTATCTGAACTCTCCCTCGATTCATTTCAACTGTCTTTCAGAAACTCAGAACGTGTGCATGAACGACTCGTGGAACTCATTTAAAACAATTATTGAACATTGCGTTACTAAATATGTTCCAACGAAACAGAAAAAATAAATAAGAGAACTCCTGGATCACACGTGAAATCATTTATATCGGCGCAAAATTTCCGGGCTACGAAAAAACGTAAAAGAAACCCTCCCTGAAATATTAACAACTTCTTTGCGAATTGAACTAAACTCATAAAGAAATGGTGTCCTCGGCAAAAGTCAATGTACTACAATTATACACATTCAAACTTTATGTCAACCTCACCAAAAACAAAATTGTTAGAGGCACTCTTCAACCTAAGCCAAAAATGTCAGACAACTATTTTAATTCACGATAATTTCACTCAATAAGCGTTTGTTATTGCAGAGGCTCTAAACAGTAACTTTGTCTCAGTGTTTACCTCTGATAATTGTTCGTTACCAAGAGCTGCAAGTTTAGATCATATTGTAAGGACTGCCGAACAGCACAATTCCGAAGAAGGTATATTTGCTCTTTTACTAAACCTTGATGAAAAAAAAATAAAGCCGCGGTCTCCATTTGATTTTCACATCATTTCTAAAGCGCTACGCGTAGTGGATTTTTAAATACCTGCACATTATTTTCTAACAATCTTTACCGCTTGGGTATCTGTCCGATGATTGGAAAGCCTCAAGTTTTGTTCCCATCCTCAAGTCCAGAAATGAAATAGAAGTTGCCAACTACAAGTACAGACCAACTTCATTGACGTCCCAGTGGTGCAAAATTCTAGAACATATCATATCGTCACACATTACAAAGCATCTCGAAAACCACTCGTTATTAGCAAAAGAACAACATGCTTTCAGAAACGGTCTTTCAACGTAACGCAACTATTGGAAACAACGCATGAAATTAGTGAGTGTATAAAAAAACTTTCTAAAGTTGATACCATATTTCTGGATGACGCGAGGGCATTTGACAAGGCCTCCCACGACAAACTCCTCGTTAAACTAAAAGCTGTTCTTAAATCTGACTCGTTATTAAAATGCTTCGAACATCACCTAAAGGGAAGGCAACACTTCGTAACATTCAACAATAAACCTTCTATCATATCGCCCGTAACCTTAGAAGTACCGCAGAGGACAGTTCTGGCACCGGTGTTGTTTTTAATATTTGTCAGGGATATAATTAACGATATAAATGTTCGCATAAACTTGTTCGAAGATGACTGTGTCCTATATTCGGAAGTGAAATCACTCAACGACCAAATAGCATTAAACAATAGCCTTAACGGAATTTACAAGCGGTGCAACGATTGGCAAATTACATTAAATGAAAACAAATGTCTGTGTATGACTTTCTCACGTAAGAAACGTCTCCTAGATTTTAGTTATGAGTTATGTGGTCACAAGCTTAACAAGGTAAAACCCTTCAAATATCTAGGCGTTTTGCTCCTTTTGAACTTAAATGGGGCCTTCACGTTGACTACATTATAAAAAGAGACAACAGTAAGTTATAGATATTGAAATTGCTCGCCTATAAAACATCAATCCGACCAATTCTTGAAAATGACAGTGCGGTTTGGGATCCTTTCACACAAAAAATATGTAGACAAACTACAAATGATTCAAAGGAAAGTGCTTAGGTTTATCTTCAACAAATTCGGAAGAAACCACTCAACCTGGAAATTAATGCATCAAACGGACTTACCACTACTCTCATTCAGAAGAAAGATAGCCCGGCTCACAAGGCTTTATCTAGTCGTGACTAGAACCATAAGAGTATAACAAGGTAAATATCTTACTTTTTCTGAAAGGATAAACACGTACCGGTTCACACACTTGAAAACAACCATCCAATGTCACTCCGACGTAAATGCTTTTAGATATTGTTTTTCCGCGCACTGTGTTCGATCGGAACAACCTGTCTAGAAATATAGTTAAATGTGCCAGTGTTTCCAGTTTCTTGAGCAACTTATCAACTGTGTAAATATGTTCATTTTTATAATCGGCGCTTTACTGTCAAAGCTACCTTTGTGTCAAATTTGTTTCCTTTGACTAGACAGTCTCTTTCATGTATTGTAATTGCCGGGACACTGCAATTACCGTGCTGCTTGTTATGTAAAATAGTTGCCGACACACTGCTGCCCATTGTAGCTCAGTCCTTTTTTTCGGATTGTTGTGACAGGGGACTACACTTACATTGCACGTTTCTCTTGCATCCAGTGCTTCAACATTGTGCCACTCCTACTATATTTCATGTTGGGGACAATAGTATTGATAAATAAATAAATATATGAATAACTAAAAATTAATTATATAATAACTTACTCTGAGTTCGTGAAATGAATTTGAGTGATTCCGTAATATTGTCATGAATGAAGGAGAAGAGACGATGAATAATGAACTGAAAATAAAGTTTTAATCAGCTAACTTGTGCCCGAAACAAAACAAATAACGAGCGTCGAAAAAGCAGCAGCCAGCGACGATGCGTCGGCGTGACAACTGGCTAGAGCGAATGAATGAATGGGCAAGACCGCGCTCGACTTCTTATCTACTACGCTTGGTATCTCAAAACGAAATTCGACCTATAATGTTCGGGAGTAAGCACGGCGAGACTGACTAGGCAAGATCATTCTGGCCTCCTTATCTTTTACACTTGGGATAATAATAAACACGAATCTTGTAGTTTCACGGAGAAGCGTTCCTTCTCGGTCATGCACGTGGCATTACCCCCTTTTAAATGTTGCGGGCTTCTAACTCCGATTCCCTCAGAACCCAGTCCCCGGATGAACATGACACTGCAATACTTCGCTCTCGGCAAAAGGGTTTATTCACTCACTTATTGCCCGGGGAATTTCGGGATCGGGGAGCGGTCAACAGCGAGGCCTTGGGAAAGATCCGCTGCCACTGCAGCTGCTCCATGTCCCAGCGGTGGTCGTCCACACGGCGTCATGGGGACGTCGTCGTCCAGGGTCGCTGCCCGGTCCGTCCGTCGAGTCCCGCAACTCGACGTCGCGCCCGCACATTCCCGCGCCAGCGTCCGTCTCCCCGCCGATTCCCGCGTCAGCGTCCTCCTCTCCTGTCACCGCTGCACGAGCTCCTTCGTGTCCGCCGCCCGAGAGAGCCTCCCCTTGTCCCGCGTCCCCTTTTCAAGCCTTGGCCCCTTTGTTCTGAGAAGCCACTCGCGTGGTCAGTTGGCTTAGGGTGTGGCGCAGCCGGATCTTCTGGTACGCGAGGCCATCGAAGCTCCCCCGAGACATGACGCATCTGAGAGGAATTGAGTCCGAGTTGCTGGAATATAGGGCCCGGAGGGTCAGTGCAGAGGAGGGCAGCCAGATCTCCTCACCTCCCTCCCCTACAGGCTCGGACTCCGGGGGACCCGAGCTTGCGTGGTCCCTAGGACCTCCGGCAGGGAACTCGCTCAGCTGAGTGTCACCCATGATGACGAGCACCCTCGATGATAAAGGTAGTGGCATCAAACCAGGTAGGTCAGCGGTGAACGTTCATCCACTGGGAAGCTCGCGACCGACGGAGCACGGTCCACGAACTAGTCCAGAGCACCACAGCTCACAACACGCACGGGCACTCAGGTACACACAACACGTCGGCATTTAAAGTTCGCTCCACTCGCAATGTTCCAGACAACAAATCGCGCGAGAACGAATATAGGCACGCTATATCAGACAGCGCGACAAAACCAAAATCTTTCGATCGTTGGACATGCCACAAAAATAAAAACAAAACTATTCATTGCAATACTAGCAGGCATACAATCAAGAACGTCACGCAACACGTTCAAGAAGTACCTAAGAGGAAAACTATTCCTCAGCTAAAAAGTATGAGCACTCTCTATATACTCAAATCGTACATACGCCCGGTATACAATGTTTGTTGTTTCGTGTCTGTCCGCTCCTTTTTTTTTTGTTCCCTCGCTTCAGCGTTACGATGTCTACATGTCATTTAGCAAGTAACGCGACGAAAGTGGTCGTACTTGCCATGCCAGTGATAAATTGCCCCTGTACTTATCGCAGCAGCAAGGTGTCATCCACCATGAACAAGCGCGATCTCGCAGTGGGTACATACGGCGTGATTCTAGCGAGACACACGCCGCGCTATAATTTTTTATAGGCGTGTAAAGAAAATGTATTGGTTCCTAGTCTTTAGACACGGGGCCATAGAATTTTCTATAGGCACGTAAAGAAAATTTATTGGTTCCCAATCGTTAGACTCAGGGCCATAGAATTGTCTATAGGCGGGTAAAGACAATTTATTGGTTCTCGGCAGTCTTTACACTCGTGGCCATAGATTTTGCTATAGCTGGCTGTAGCTGTATTTATGAATTTCTATGGCCGACCATAGAGGGCCATAGGGTGTGATAACTTGCCATATAATTTTCCATAGACGACCATAGACCATGTTTGTATGGGCCTATACAACTCAAGCACATTTCTTTTAAAACAGAAAACAATGTACCCGAACGCCAGAACCGCACACCTCCGATAACAGTACTGATCTCCAGCACACTTGCGAGGAACGCACAAAACCTCAAAAACTAACAATGAACCTCCAGTAAAACAGAAACGGCCGGAAATCCTACTCCCGTTCGCGAGATCCAACTCAAAATGGCCACGAAAAAAACAAAAAAAAACATGCCGCCGACAGTAGCAATTACCCAAGACGGGCACTCATGCACTCGGCGTTCGCGACACCCGAGCTACAAACACGCTACGGGTAAGCTACACAGCACGCCATCATACGAAGGGACAAAATGACCTTACTGAGATACTGGTGTACCGAAGTACCGGAAACTAATACTAGTACAAAGGGAACATCATCTAGATCGTGCGAACAGCAGATCTCATCGGACAGCCTCCTTACACGGCTATGTCCGTAACGTCTGGGCATGTACCAGATGTTAACGCTTCACTGCTCGGAGGTGACCTCCCAACAGGAGCGACAAGCGCGTAACGGCGGTCCGCGCCGAACCCCTCTCGGGCTCGACAATCGCGATAAGCGCATCGACGCACGTTCAAGTTCTTCCCCGGCCAAACCTCGACGCCGGATGACTAAAAAGTCTTCGTGCTGATCATTGATGTCAAGGCCGGCCGGGATCGAGCAGTAAAAGTACGTCATCATCGCGTCTCGCAGACTGTCCGACGTTCTCGATCCGAGCAACGTGCCCTCACAGGCACTGCAGTATAGGGTACGCACAAAGCTCGCCCCTAACCAAGTCAACACGCCGCATAACTGAAAAGTCTTCTTGCTACTGTGAGGACAGGTTGCGTTCGAACAATGTAAGCATCCCAAACGCGCAACTTTTATCTTTAGCGCAACAAGCGCGGCACCGAAATGCTAAATAAACTAACCGGCCGGTCTTGAAAATGGACGAGTTAATAAACTGCATAAACAGTTTCCGCAGCGTCGAAGTGTCTACCGAATTTACCGCTGGATTCCAACACCCGCCACCTATTCATGCAAAAGCTGCCGTTTGTACAGCGACGGGCAGACCCACCGCACAACAGTTACAGGCCGCCGACGGCCATGCCTCTGCCAGATTCCTAGGCTCCCCTGACATCCGCGGACGTAAACCGTACGTTTTCCCGGGACCAACCGCGCATCTGTACAGGATAAAACTATGAACAGCTCGTCACATCCTCACAAGACCGTCACTTCCCTCGTGCAGCTTTTCACTGCACAAGCACAGCTCTTTCCCCACCTAGCTGTCTTTTCTCCCCTAAATTTATAATTTCACTCTAATCTAGGTCTCGGCACGACCAATTACCTCTCTACGCCCTCGCGTCCCTATACGTGAACCCAAGCAGGGCCGAGAACCAGTACTGTATACCTGGCGGCAGCGCAAACGCGCGCTAGCCGCCGCTCCTCCGGAAACGGAGAAAACGAAATGAGAGTAACTTTGGCCGCGAGGCACAACCCTCGATATTGCGGCGTGAGTATCAGGAACCAACTGTGCGCACATTTAAACGGGACCAACCTCACCACTCTACACCTAGGAACGCACGGATCATCCCCATCGGGTTAGACTCGACTCCATGGAGCATTACAGACCGCCACTGATAAAGTGAACCCGGAAACTCAGTGGTTTTCGGGGTTTCGATGTCTGCGCATCAGACATCGCCTGTCCGGCATGGTTTAGGGGCTTAGCCCCTAAGTGTAGCCTCTGGCCACAAGGTAATCGTTCAAAGCGATCTTGGTCGGAATCCCAAGAACGCATCTGTACCTTGCAACGCTGTCAACTAACGAAGCTCAAAACCGCGCAGACAGCTCCAGCAAGGCCAACTGGGAGCTGGCATACGGTCACACTGGGACGCTAGGCTCCTCACGGAAAAAATGCTATTCGGGTATAATTTCCGAACACAGTCCGTGCAACCACTATCCGCAATGGGAACGTTCTCCACTCAGAGCGATGACTCCCATACGCGTCCGATTGGTAACAGGTGGTCCAAAACAGAATATCGATACGCGAGGAAAGGCGCTTGGGCGCATCACATCCCTCAAACCGTGAGCTGCCATCTATCCCAGCAGCATATAATGGCCGGAGGCGTAGATGGGGTGACGCCCGACGCTACGGGCCTCGAGGGGTGCGCTTAATTTTGACGCACACAGCGCTCTTCCGCAGCAGGATCAACCTGCTGGCATCCAATGGTGCGCTGAACAGTGAATACTCAAGGCGCTTCTCGTAACGGCGAAAAAGTAAATTCCTGACCGGCTGGGACAAAGGGTTACACCCTAGAGACAACGGTCCAAGTCCGCGCCTCCTCGTCAGGCAGACGATTATGTTAGGACCTTCGTGCGGCATGCCCGCAACGAGACTTCCTGCGGTGTCCCCGCGGCGAAGATGACCTCCAAAAAGCGCTCGAAACAGTACCCCAATTCAACCGGAAACCGGTTGGGAATCGGAATGCCAGCCTGATCAAAATTCAGGCTCCAAGATGCGGTGCCAGTTTATACGGGATTCTAACTCCGATTCCCTCAGACCCTGTCCCCGGATGAGCATGACACTGCAATACTTCAGTCTCGGCAAAGGGTTTATTCACTCACTTATTGCCTGGGGGGTTTCAGGATCGGGGAACGGTCATCAGCGAGGCGGGGAGGGGAAGTCCGCTGCCACTGCAGCAGCTCCATGTCCCAGCGGTGGGCGTCCACACCACGTCACGGGGACCTCGTCGTCCAGGGTCGCTGTCCGGTTCGTCCGTCGAGTCCCGCAGCTCGACGTCGCGCTCGCACTTTCCCGCGAGAGCGTCCGTCTCCCTGCCAATTTCCGCGGTAGCGCTTTATCTCTCCTGTCACCGCTGCACGCTCCTTCGTGTCCGCCTTCCGAGAGAGCCTCCCCTTGTTCCGCGTCCCCCTTTCAAGCCTTGGCCGCTTTTGTCTGAGAAGCCAGTCGCGTGACGTCAGTTGGCTTAGGGGTGTGACACAACCGGATCTTCTGGTACGCGAGGCCATCGAAGATCCCTCGAGGTATAACGCATTTCGGGAGGCATTGAGTCCTAGTTGCTGAAATTTGGGGCCCGGAGGGTCATTGCGGAGGAGGGCAGCCAGACCTCCACAGAGTGCATCGCCCCGATAGAACCTTAAATAAACTGCCCAAATAACAGCAAACAGTAAACTGCGGGGTTGTCTGAAACATAAATAGTCCCCAGTTCCTATCGATCATAAAACGGATTAAGACCATTATCTCAAATACTGTATTCAAGCTACTGTATTTCAAATACTTTTTGAAGTACACTCAAAGAAAAAAAAAGGAGGAGAAAGGTAGCAACGGCGACTGTTCCTCCTTGCTGTGGTCAAGTTGCCCAGAGAAGGGAGGAACGGAATTGGATGAAGGGAGGAGATTGTGTTTCTCCCTGTTCAGTTGGCGCAGGGGTAGAACATCGCACTACTGACCAGGTGGTCGAAGGTTCGATCCCTGGAAGGCGCGGTGCTTTTTTAAAAGTTTTTTTTTAATTTTTAATTTATTAAAACAGGCATAAACAAACCCAGACCGATGGAAGGAAAATTAAACTCCATATTCTCCACCGACGCCAAGGAAAACTATACAAACATCATTGCTAAGCAAGCTTCACCAGCGCGCTGTTTGATAAACAAGATTTAGGTAACCAGGTTGGATGTAAGCCGTTTACGCAGGGGCCAAGACGACGAGGTCGGTCCTTCAGTGGTTTCTTTTCCCGCGGTGTTTTTGACATTCACAAAGAAAGAAGTTTAAACACATCCGTCATAAACCGCTAAGCTTCAAAACGATGCCGACAACGTACACTGGGCGGCTGCGATCAGCTGGGATAGCGGCGGGCTTCGGGCCTCGGCCTCTTCGGCCACATTTCGTAACTCGGCTGCCTCGGCCGCCTGGACTGCCAGGCCCTGACCCTGCACTCTAAAAAAAAAATGGAGGTAAAATTTTGGTAGCAACGGCGCGTCTTCCTCCCTTCTACTGACGCGCCCCCAAGCGAACTCGAAAAGAACGGAGGCATCTTCTTTCGGTTTCCGTTTTTCGAGCACGTCGCTCACGTTGTTAAATAAATGTTGTTGAGTTGATTGAGCTTCAGCGGCAGCGAAGGCTGCCGTTAATTCCGTTTTCTAGTCCAAACGTGCAGAACATTTCGGTTGCATTGACGTTTTTACCACTAATATTTTCAAACGAACGAATGAGGCCGCTAGAAACAGCGAGGTTCCGGAGCAGTTCCAGCAGCGCTACGTACACTGGGTAAGATGGCAGTCTCTGGATTTCGGGACGTACGCGGAACTAAAGTGAACTAGCGGAACTACATTCTAGGCCAGTGTAGCGGAACTACGGCAGCGGAACCACGAGGCACTGTATCGACGTTTTTGACGTTAATGGAAATCGCAGGAACTCTCTCCAAGGCAGGCAGCTTTTCCTGCCGGCTGCCTGGGTGCCTTCGGTGCTGAGTTCGGTTCTGTTTTCCCGTGCCGAGTGCCAACCGGCATTCAACGTGGTTCTGTATTTCTGCGTGTCAGCAACATAGCAGCAACATCGTGATGGCAGTGTTGTGCGTAGTGAACAGAAGACTGGAATTATTGCCGATGTGACCGTGTGTTCGCGTATCAGTGGTGTAACAACAAGATGAGACGACGTAAACTGTCGGGCATTGATGCCGCTGGTCGGGCCGTGATCGAAGGGGGCAGGGTGTCGCAGGTTGACATTCCCCTTTACATTAAAGAGTTTAAGACCACTTGAGAAATTAGGTGCAGTCGATCGACGTGCGGATAATCATGTTGGAACGCTGGTCTGAACGGTAAGCTCCTGTCGTACAGTGGCCAATGTGACTGTCGGTCCCCGAGAGCGATTGCGCTCTGGTGAAAAGACTGAACAGTACAAAATAAGGACGGAAAGTACTATATTTACAATACAATTTTAGCATGAAAAAAAAACTATCCTTTATTTTGCTGTTTAAATATACTACGGTTCCTGGAGAAATTGCCCTCCAAGTGGCGCGCTGGGATGAGCGCTAGACGTTTTAGAGCTCGCCACGGGGTAGCTCCGTACACTGAACACCTGCCGCAAGTCGCGGCTTCGACTGCATTCAAGTTGATCGAAAAGCAATCTCTCTGCCCGTGAAGCATCACTTCCAGCTGAGTGAATATCCGCTCTACGCAGATTAATTCAAGACGGCAATTGCAGCCGTGCGCGAACAGCACAAATAGAAAAACAAACACTACAATAGAAATACTGGCTAGGAAGTGCCGTGCGGGGAAACAAACCCAGGCTTGGAACCGCATTGGAGCGGCTCGATTTATTGGCTTTCAAATAATTACGGCATGATCGAGCGTTTTCTTTTTAATAAGAGATTCATCCCCTGAGCCATTAAAATACTCTCAGATGTATGACATTGCTGGGGAAAAATCAACATGCTGGGAATATTTTTTATTGCTTAGGGAGTCACCGAAAAATTCCGTACGTTCAAAACGACCAGTATAAAAGACTGAAACGCAGAGCTCGGGAGTAGTGATCGGGTTAGTGTGCTGTTGTATTCCTGGTTGTATGCTGTTGTCTTGATGCTTGTATGTATGTGTATGCGCTTATGTATGTTCAGCTGATGCTTGTACCGTAGAACGCCTAATGTGTCTACCTATGTGAAATAGAAGGTCCCGAAGCGTAATGGAAGCGTTAGAAAATAAAATATTTTTTTGTAGAACATGAAATGGGCGGTAACTAGCGTCACCTAGCCTAGCTACTTGTGATCAATCTGCTTGACCCTGCCATCTGGTGGCAAGCGATTTAACCTCCTCTTACGCTACACGGCTACGCCATAATTTCGTGTTACCATGCTGAAACGAGCCAAGAGGCTGCTTCGGATTTGCTTTTTTTGAGAGCGGCTTTTGGTTTTGCGGGCGAATGGTTTACCACTCCTTCGTGATGTGCGGTTGACGCAACGGTTGACGAAGGAATTGTGGCTCGAGGAATAGCAAAGGTAAGACAAAGTGCGCGAACTGGGTGCCGGTTGTCTCCGTTTAACATCGCAGTGCTGACGATGAGACGACTGAGTGACTGCATGCTTTCGAAACGTAAGTTTCTTTACCTGCAGGGGAAGCCGGCTTCGGAAATAAATACAGTTCGCGGAAAGCTCGTGTTACGTTTTTATTTGCTGCTCCTCTCGCTCCGTACAATAGACTTCGTGTTCTCGTTAAGCCTTATTGAGCTCGATTTGCTCGATTCGTGGCCGCCATATTGAGATGCAGGCGACGGAGGAACTTTTGCTCCCTGCTTTAGGGACGAAAGTTCCTCCATTTCTGAAGGAACATATGTGTCAAGAGCGTTCCTCCCTTTAGGGAGGACTATACTGACCCTTTTTTCTAAGAGTGTATCTTGGTATTTTGAAAATACTTTATATCGAGAGTATCTGATACTGTATTTTAATTAGATTTCTGAATATCTTGTACTCATTATCTCAAATACATTTTTCACATTCCACCATTTTCTGAGTTTTTCGGTATGAAGTGACGTGGGGGTGGCACGAGCAAACTTTGAACATTCTTTCGAGCAACCAAATCCTGTTACTAGATCCGATAAGCTACGATGACTTCGATTGAGCTCGTGAAAACATCGCTTTTGTGCTGATTCTGACTCATATTTTACCCCAAAGTTCGTACAATGAAGGGTTTTCCCTCGCCCTCTCCAAGACGCCTTTTTGTCCCCTAGAGTTTCCCCCAAAAATACTCAAACAAAAGGGGTGGTTCTAGGAAAGTAAGATTGCCACACTGAGGCGCAAGGGGAAGAGGAAAAGACCCACGACAACAATGCAGACTTCAGAGTCAAGAAAATATAACAAATAGAAGAAAATAAGAAATAGACACGAGTACAAGACACTTTTTTGTTGCTTTTTGACCTTGCTACGGCAAAACGTCGAGGTTTCTTTTTTTTTTTTTTTGTCGTCAGTCCGGCACTTATTGCACTTGCGAAGTGTTCGCGAGAGCGAACACTTCGCGAGCATTAGTAAGCAGAGAACAGGAGGGGAAACGAACTACGAGCAGGATGACCTCTCAAGATGCCGACAAAGCGTCTCCCAACGTTGAGTGCCTTTCTGAACGCAACCTACTTGAAGAAGGTGCGAAGAGTGCCGTGGCTATTATATGGGCTCACTTTGTTATCTATTCACTCATTTCCGTAGCCCAAGTTCGTTTATAGTGAACTCCCCATATAAGGAATAGGGATTGTAGTTAAACAATGCGTCTAAGTTCCGCCGCAGGATGTGATATTCAGCGATATCCTTCGCAACTTTCAGCGATGGTGGTACCGCGGTGTGAGAATCGCGCTCCCAAGCTCCTGGATGATCAGCTTCACAAGAAAGGTGCTTACCTACACCTTCCTGGCGGGAAAAAATACAGTAAGGCTCTAATACTGCTCGTATAGAGCAAAACTAGAAATAATTATCCGTCGCAGACCCCGCCTCTTACTGCTGTTTTACGACGATCTTCCAGATGACAGCAATTTTGTTAGGCACCAACGTATAGGTCGTGAAAGTTGCGAATAGCTAAAGCGACCAGTTTTTTGTTTTGTCAAATATTTTGTAACATGTATCAGTGATATTCTGCTCGTTATGGTTGGACTGCATCAAATAGTTCTACGATAGTTTTTCTTTTAGAGCGTAGCTCTTAGGCGCCCGTTTCCGGCTTGAGCGGCGTCGCCGTCGCCGTCGGCGTAACGGCGCTGTGCATGATGGGTAAATTTCCCTGCTAAATGTAGCGGAAAAAGTTTCCCGCTAAATCTAGCGGAACATTTTCCCCGCTAAATTTAGCGGTGAAAATTTTCCTCGTTAAATCTAGCGTGGAAATCTTTCCCGCTAAATTTAGCGGAAAATTTTCCCGCTAAATTTAGCGGAAAATTTTCCACGCTAAATCTAGAGGAAAATTTTTCACCGCTAAATTTAGCGGAAAATTTTCTCCGCCCCTCTCCCTCCAGGTCACGTGACCCCAAGGCCACGTAACCCCCCCCCCCCCGCCCGTGCCTTCCCTCCTTCTCAAGAGCTGCGCTCTAATTCGGCGTTACAGGGAGTTGTAAACTGCTTTATTTTTTTCGTTTTATGCTGTTACGTGCTAATAAACCATTATGGTAAACCAGATTTGCGCAACTGTCACTGACGTCGATACAAATTACGCAATGCGGAAGTATCTTCAAAAGTGATTGAATTATATTTCTAAGTATTTGGACTCTACTCAAGATACATTACAGTGAAAGTAACTTGAGTAGTATTTTAAATACTTTGACGAAGCAGGTATTTAGTAACTTAACTTAAATGCTTTTATCGAGTATTTTGTCCAACGCTGACTAAGACGCACGACGTGCGCCACTTCAGATCGCGGCTCGCGGCGTCATCTTGTACAGCAATGAAGATGAGTCTTCTGAGATCGAGGCGATCGCTGCTGAGTCTGGAACTTCCTTGACGTGGCCCACGGCTATGCTTTTGTCAGGTGCTGTAACTCTTTTCGGAAGTTCGTCACAAGAGCCATGGTGCGTCCCTACTTGAGCTCCGTTACGCCGCTGGCAATGTCGATTCCTTTATTTCTTTCCCAGGAGCAGTTGAACGTTTCATTTCAACAGAGCTTCATCATACATAACTGTTGCGATCCCAACCGGCATAAAGATACTCGACAGCGGTGGTAGGTTGGCGTGGTCGGCAAGTAGTTGTACTGCGGCGGACGTCGCATAGCGATCTTTTCACGTAGGGACAGGTTTCCGCAACGTCAACCTGTTCGCTCCAAGGTCGATGACGGCTCCGTATTCACAAAGAAAGTCCATGCTTAGTATGAGGTCCTTCAAGCAGTCCTGAGGTCCTTCAAGCAGTCCTGAGGAACGACGAAGTTCACAGGATAGGTTTCACCCTGTCCGTGAGCGGTGAACCTTCCCAATGCTGTGACGAAATGACCGCCGGCGGTTCGTATCTGTGGGCCATCCCACGGCGTCCTCATTTTTTGAAGACGGCGAGAGCGTCCCACTCAAAACGGAATAGTCTGTTTCGGTGTCGTTGAGTGCCGTCGCGGTCGTGGCCGTCGATGGTAATGTCGAGGTTATTCCACACAATCGCAGAAACGCCATTCTGATACCTCTGGTCGCTACTGTGGGAGCCCTCCGACCTTTGTGGAGTATCGTTTGCGTCGCTTCGTCCTCGGCAATACCACCTCCTGGTATTGCCGCACTTAGTTTTCCCGGCGAGGCATGGTATACAGGTTTTCCTGGCGGAATCTATAAAGAGGCGATGCAAGGCGTCGCTGTGAAGGCAAGTGATATCCACTGCGGGGGACTGCTCAGGAGATGTGGAGCGGCCTAGGACCCTATTGGAAAGACCAGTTTGAAAATCTAACTGGTCAGACTGGTATTTGGACTGGTCAAACTGGTATTTAGACTGGTCAGACTGGTCTAACAGGAAATCAAACTGGTGCAACTGGTAGCCAGACTGGTCCAACTGGTAACCATATTGATCTAACTGGTCACCAGATCGCCTTCTAACTGGTCACCAGATTGGCCCGACTGGTCACCATATTGGCCTAACTGGTCACCAAATTGACCGAACTGGTCACCAGATTGGCCGAACTGGTCACCAGATTGCTCGAACTGGTCAGCAGATTGTTCGAACTGGTGTCAGACGACGAACTGGTCACCAGACTGGCCGAACTGGTCCGGGCGGTAACCAGATGGACCAAACTGGTCACCAGGTTGGCCTACCTGGTCCAACTGGGTACCGATTTGACCCTCTTTCTCACAATATTTATTGGATTTCTCACTTTGATTTATTGGCTTTCAAATAATTACGGAATGATCGAGCGTTTTCTTTTTACTAAGAGATGCATCCCCTGAGCCGTTAAAACACTCTCAGAGGTATGACATTGCTGGAAAAGTATTCAACATGCTGGGAGTATTTTTTATTGCTTAGGCGGTCACCGAGAAATTCCGTACGTCCAAAATGACCGGTATAAAAGTCGGAAACGCAGAGCGAGAATTAGTGATCAGGTTAGTGTGCTGTTGTATCGGTGTTTGTATTTGCCTTGTATGTGTATGCGCTCAATGTATGTTCAGCTGATGCTTGTAGTGGGTGTATTGCGTCTCCATTTGAGTATAATAAAGATTTCGGAAGCGCAGTAGTGGCGTGAACAAATGCAAATATTTTTTTGTCGAACCAGCGTGACAAGTCAACCAGTGTGACCAGTTCAACCACCATGACCAGTTCAACCATCGTGACCAGTCAACCAGTATGACCAGTTCAACCGCCATGACCAGTCAACCAATGTGACCAGTTCGAACTCGCCTTGACCAGTTCAACCATTATGAAACTGGTCAAACTGGAGCAATAACCAAGTTTGAAACTGGTACCAGTTTGAACTAGTTTTTCCAATAAGGGAGTCCTCGATTTCCGAGGTCGCGCCCCAAGGCGTCGCCGAGGGTCATTGGGCGAAAACCCTCGCAAGCCCAGCAGGCCGTACAGCCATCGTCGCCAAGCGTGGTCTGTTTCCCCGCAGTGTTAGCACAACGAGCGTCGGTCGGCCGTCCTCCACACGTCAGTCTTCCTGGGTGCAGGTTGTTCAGGGCGTACGTACTGGACCCGTTCTTCGTGGTGACGTCGGAAGCACCGATGCTGGATGCCTATAGCGAAGGTGCTCCACACGGGCGAGCTGGTTGCGGTGGTCGGCGGGTCATTACGGCGTCGGTCAGCGTCGGATCCTCGGGGGCTGGCATGTCGACGAGAGCTTGCGGCTGTGAGGACTCGATGTACTTCTTCTCGAACAACCTCGGCGATCGAGAGCGGGGCCGAGCGTTCGGCAGTCGGAAGCAGCTTCTGAGGCTCCTCCCGGACGACGTCGCGGATAATGTCGCGGATGCCCGGGATACTCGTGCCGATGGCGAAGATGGACGGCGTGGGGCCAGCGACTCCGAAACGTTGCAGTGGTGATTGGCTCCTGCAGTGAGGGCGCATTCGATGTTCGACAGCCTCTGTCACAAAAGCCTCGACGATCGCAGGTGTGTTGCGCACAAGGCGTCCAAATATGCTCTATTTGACCCCCGCATGGTTCCTCAGTTTCTTTTGCTTCAGTAGCTTCGGGATCCGCTCGGCTGCGTGAGTCGGAGAGCATCCTCGACGAAGCTGACGATGCGCTCGTTGGCGACTTGGACCTTGCCTAAAGCAGAACCTCAGCTCGTTCTCGTCGCTGCTGGGTCGCAAACGCTCGGCGGAGCTCCTCCCTGCAAGCATCTTGACAGTGGTGATCGTCGCCTCGTGGTCTTTATACCAGGTGCGTGCAGTTCCTTCCAGATAGAAGTAGGCGTTCTGCAGGCATTGCTCCGGCGTCCACTCATTGTGACGGGCAACTCGCTCGTACACTGTTGGCAAAAATAACACGCCCAGATGTGTAAACCGTTGTCCCATAGCGGACACGTCAAAACGTGTTCGTTTTACACGCAGCCATGTGTGTTATTCGTCTGCAGATGAGGCGCCGTGTAAACTTTAACACAATACACCGTGTTTTCCTTCCGCGAAATACGGCCGAGCGTGTTGGCTGAGCGTGCTCCTCATAAAACATGGCGGCCAGCAGCCGAAAATAGGCGAGAGACGCGCCCAGCAAGCTGCGTGTCTTTCTGCCGAAGTGAGAGCACACAGGACACGCTACCTCTCGTTCGATGTCTTTTATACAGAGTAGACAGTTTCCAAGCGGCGGACGTAGCTACGTGCAATGGTACGTACGTGCGTCGGCGGCGCTTGGACACATTTGTAGCAGTGATAGTGATGGCTTTCGTCTGCTTCGCCCTTACATTGATGCTGCCAGCGTGAAACAAGAAAAATGTTTTTGGCCGTGGAAGAAAAATTTAGGTTTAAGAGCTTATAAACGCTCGGCCACTTTTTGTAGTCATATATACACATAAAATACTACGAGTATGCATGTGATTATAACCAAAGTATGGCCGGCGCTATACTTCGTTTATAAGTACCCATAATCATATTTAGTTATAGTTATTGGTTATAATTTAGGTTCCGCGTTTTCGAATTTGATTCTTTCAAAATTCGGCGTACTTTTTTCGGTGTTTATATTAAAATTCACTTTTCGGTTCTTTTCGGTGTAATATTTATGCCCACAAAAGTTTATCGTTTTTTCTCGGTGAATATAAAATGAACTTAAACGGACACCGGATTAGATGATCCTTGTAGCTCTGATATTTGTGATCACTCAAAGAATAACGGCACAGATACATTGAAAAAGTACATTGAAAAAGTACTGGCAAATGTGTGCAACTCTAAAAAAAAAACAAGAAAAAAAAACACGGAAGTACAAACAAGTCAGATATAAAGCCTATGCCTTAAAAAAACACGGAACTTTGCCTTCTGTATACATCAGGATTACGTGATCGTATTATAGTAAACACACGTGTACTTTCCCAGGTTCTCCTCGTTGATCCGCACTCTTTCTTTCGTGTTAATGACCGTGAGAGCTTCGAGACTGCCGTCTCCACGCTAAACTGGACACTGGCAGGCTGAGGAGATGAAGCGCTGCCTGAGCCAAAATCGGCCAATCAACCAAAATGTGAGCGCCAAAAGAGACACGGTGCGATGTTTTGAAGCACAACATATTTCGTGTACTCACTAAACTCTGGCTGCAGAGCTTGTACCAAGTCAGTCTTTCTTACAACGAGTTTGAAAACACGCTCGTACATGGCTAAGCCATGGGGCATTTCGGACTTCACGTTCCGATTGATGATGCGCACATTAAACCAAAACGTCGTGATGGCATCCGTGTATCATATACATTCGGACACGTTTCGATAGACACTGTCGTTCCACTTTTTCGCCACGGCTCTGCGGTACGACTGGAAGGTCAAAGTGACCTTTTTCGGTTAAAACCGAATTTTACAAAAATGGATTCGACGTACTTTTATCGTAATGGAACAGCGCGAATTTCACAAGGACAGAGGAAGGAACAGGACAGGACGAGCGCTGACTAACAACTGAAGGGTTTATTATCAGGAAACCACGAAGAAAACATACAACAACACGACTCTCTAATCACAATGGAAATGCGCATGCGCCTCATAAAATTGGGTGCTATCTGTTACACAATTCTATATGCGCCATCCCCGATCTCAAAATTCGACCTCACTGTCCAGTAGATTAAAGGAAGCCTGACTCACGCAGGCTGGCCCCTCCTTCTTTATTCCATGAGCTTCGACAATCTCTCGAGCTTTTTGGTCCCTGTGTTTATACAACACAATGGCCTTGTCTATACTTCGTTTCAGCTTCAGTCCGCGCGCGGTCGATGTTATGAGCCCAAGGGCCAATCAAACAGCGCAAAAGGTGCAGCGTCATGGCGTGCTTTCTGCGCTTGATAGGACAAGCCGGCGGAGGAGCACGCACAGAGAGACTGCGAATACCGGCTGGTCCTTTGAACTGCAGAGAGCACGCCATGACGTTGGGCCTCTTTCGCTATTTGATTGGCCATTCGGTTCATAACATCGCCCGCGCTCGGACCGAAGCTGAAACGAAGTATGGTAACGGTGTACAGGTGCAGTCCCTGCAGTGTAACGCGAAGTGGGAGCTTGCGGCTCCTGTTAAAGAACTACGGTGTTCCCGCAGGCGAATGTTCAGGCACCGCCCTGTTTGTCCAATGTACATCTTCCCGCACGTGAAGGGTATCTGGTATACTACACCCAAGGTGCATGGCACGAATTCAATGCGGTGTTTTATGCCGCACGGCCTCTCCCCTGTTTTTCTTCCTTGTTCACGCGATTTTCTACTGCAGAGCAAATACCGCGCTGTTCCATTATGAATACGTGCCAACTCGCCCAGTTATCCTGTTTGCTACTTTTATCGCTTTTTTTTCTTTCGGTTTAAATCGAAAACGCCGAACCTACGAACTGACCTTTTTCGGTTAAAACCGAAGTTCCGAATATGAATTCGGCATACTTTTTTTCTGTTTTTATCGGTTTAAACCGAAAACTCCGAACCCTAGTTATAATACGCGATTGGTGTCCCCTTTTCGTTGCTTGTGTACCCTAAACCGGACCGTGACTAAAACCGGCGTGGCTATGAGGTGTGTTGTTTGTGAGCAGTTCGTGTACTGTACAGCTGTCTCTGTCATGCAACTCCTGCCTCTAACCAACAAGGCCGTTCTGGAACGCTTGCTATAAAAGCCCCTTTTACTGCCATCTCCCACTCACTTTTCGTAAAAAATGGCAACGGCCAAAAAAAGAAGAAAGAACTCCGTTATTATGGCCTTGGCTAAGTGCTATGTTTGAACTGAGGGAAACGGAGTCAGTCAATTTGCTCTTTAAATGTCTACTCTGTATGCCAAAACACTAGTTGGCAGTGTGATTCCGGCAAAACTTACCCTTAGAAAACAAAATGTATTTTTAGAAACGATTTTGTTTTGTTAGTGTTTTATATTCCCGCTTGTTTTACGGGAATAAAAAAGAAAATGTAACGGATTACAATCATTTCCTTACTTAAATAAGTAACGAAATTACTTTACAATTACTTTGTAAAATATGTAATCATTCCCTTACAAAATTACTCATAAATGTAAGGGATTACAAGTAATTGCGTTACTTTAAACGCATTACGTGCAAGTCTGCTTGCCGGCAGTGTTTATGTCTCCGGCAGCCAAGCTGAAAACGGCTAGTTTGTGGCCGGACTCTGGCCGGCTTTGTTTATGTCTCCGGTGGTCAAGAACTTGCCAGTGGTCAAGCTCTCCAGATACTGGCCAACCGTCGGCCGACCGAAGGTCACTTTTGGTGCTGCTTGGGTAGTTAACGCCGCGTGTACGTACACAAACGCTTCGATCCCACTTTGGACGTTCTGCATAAATCGGGTTCTTGACGTATCGCGCTAGGATTTACTACCGAAGTGCCTGAAGATGGTGGAAGCTTTCACTAAAATTGTGAAAAAGATTGGCTTATCTGAGTAAATCACGAAAAATTAATAACTATGTTTTTTATACTTAGCATGTACACTTAAATAATATTTTGTGTCACTGTGGCGCTTATTTGGGCCAAATGAAGTGGAGGATAGGTAATCCAATTGGTGTTTTTTACCGATTGTTTAGTCGTAATAAACACCAGAATAGCCAAGAACGATTTTTTCAATGATTTTGAAAACAAAGGCTAAGAAATAATTTTTCTAGAAACAAAAAGAGATTTTTTTTTTACATTGAAGGTTTTATGTATTTATACTCTAAATTAATGAAATGCACTACCTTCGAGCACCTCTGTAGTAAATCCCAACGCAATATGCCTAGAAACCGATTTTTGCGGGTAGTTCAAATGTTAGTGTACACGCGGGAGTTCAATGAACCGTATGTTTATCAGAGGTGCTAGAAGGCAGTTCCACTCCGACAATTTTCTTGGTGGACGTCATACCACTGAAAACAAGAGGTCTTTCAACTATGGCAGAATGACAGCTGCAGCATATTTTTCCCCCGAGGATAGTAAATTCGGATGGTTCAGTTCTGGTTCTTTACTTCGCAAAGTTACAACCTGAGGGTCACTGACACGGGTTTGCCGTTGTTAACTACGGGATGCTTTGAAGCCTTCGACAAAAAAATGTTGAACCCTCATCCTGCTGCCTCGCACAAAAAGACCTAAACTGGTCGTACTTTAAAGTAAAACTAAATAAAATTATGACTTCAAGCCTAACATTTTACTCAAAAAGCTCCATCGACAAAAAAAAAAAGAAAAAGAGAGACTTTGGCTGGCTTATTATCTTTTTACATTTCCTGGCCTCGATGGAGCAGAGACATTAAAGTGGGGCTTAGAGTTCGGTCATAAAACTCGGCGCTACTATATACTATGTAGCATTCGTAGGACAAGCAGCCTTTGTGAAAGGCCTACATTATGGCAGCCATGTTCATCGGTTTGTTCGTACTCACTTCTTTTTCGGCTCCTCTTTGCTCCAGCGCCAGCCCGTCCTATCCTGAGCTGAATCCAGCACTTGGGAAGTACCAGGACGTTGCTCAAGTACGTAAACGTACATCTCGTTTTTTTATTGTTTTTTTGCGCTTTTAGAAATTTTTATTTGTATATGTTGCCGCGATTTTCTGGAAACACCAGTCATCGGTTTTCCTTCGGTCCGTCTAGACAATGAGGAGGGTGAGCGGCGTCGCGCCCTGAATCCGCGATATTACTGCTAATACATCATACACAAAGGCAGTCTGCAGACACTCTCTAAGGCGTGTTTCTTCACTCTATGGAGGTCCTTTCATAGTAGTCATACAATAAATGTATGCAGCATACATGTCAGAAACATACCTGTGTACGAAGGAAACATGCTTCGAACAGGCTCGAGGCTTGTCCGCAGATAATTCTGTCGTCATGTCTGCAGAGAAACTCCGCGGCTTTTGTATGGTGTGTGAGCGGTGTAATTGCGACCTTAAAGGGATAGTACAACGAAATTTCGACGCTTATTTTTTGGTCTATATGTGTTCAAAGGAGCAGTATCACATCGGACACACCAGTATCTTGTTAAAAAAAGTCACGAAAAAGAATTTTAAAACGAATTAAACGATTAGCAAAGAGCACCTGGTGGATGTCGCTAACGCCTCGTTTGTAATGCCCGTCTAGGAACCTTGACAGGTAGTGACGGTAACTGTCTCGCCTCAGGCCACGACGAGAGAAGAGCTGAAGGAGAAACTCCCCTCTCCCCGAGAATCTCTTTTGTGTGTCCCAGAAGTCACTATTAACCTCTACAAGATTATAGAAGATTAACCCGTCACTCAAAATTCGTACAAAGGCAGTCGCTTCGGTGGCTGGAACGACTAGGCCATCCTCTCGACGTCAGCCTCGCCGCAGCTTTGCTCGTCCCGAGACGAACTACGTCACGATTGCGTAGGATGTGACGTGCTTTCTGCTGGCTATTTTCGAACACGACGGGTATATTTCAGATTTCGTTGAAGTATCCCTGTAAGAACACCTAATCTCTGCGGCAAAATGTGCGCATGCCTTTTTGCAGCTGATGCTCGTTGGCCAGTTTAAGCATAAATCCGGCATTGGCCTTTGTTTGTTTCTTGTTTTTTTGTGGGGGAGGGGTGTTGATGCTCGTTGGGGAGGGGGGAGGGGGCTGATGCTCGCTGGTCAGTTTAAGCATAATTCCGGTATTGACCTGTTCTTTTGCTGTGGGGGGGGGGGGGGTGAACTTATTGGTGTTCAAGGGCATTGCGATGCAGTACACTCGCGCGGGAGTTTCTGAGAGTGCAGAAGTGTAAATTTGTTTTAATTAAAATCTCCGCACTATGCAAAAGCGAAATTAAAGGTATACTTCGCCGAAATTTTAAATATACCCGTCGTGTTCGGAAATAGACTGAATATGATCCACAATATCCGTAGGATGTTAATCACACGTTTATATTTTGAGCCTAATGGCTGTATTTTTCGTTATAAACGGCCCACTCTGGCAAGCGCTCGGAGAGCATCCAGCGGAGAGCACGTGACAAACAACGCGATCGTAACCTAGCCTGTCTCGGGACGAGCAAAGCTGCGGCGAGGCTGACGTCGACAAGACGATTGAAAGCAGGGCATCTGGCCGCCGCCGTGTCTCTGCTCGTACGGGCAAGTGCGTGCAATTACAAGCTTGCCAAAGCTACGTTCACGCGCAGACTGCACATGCTTACACGCACAGGGCACCAGTGAGGCTCTAGTTTTAGGCGAGACAGGCGTCGTCACTACCTGTCAATGTTCCTAGACGGACATCACAAACGAGGCTTTAGCTACATTCACCAGGTGCCATTTGCTAATCGTTTAGTTTCTTTTTAAAATTCCTATTCGTGTCTTTTTCAACGAGAGACTGCTCCCTTGAACACGTAAAGACAAATAAATAAGTGGCGAAATTTCGTCGTAGTATTCCTTTAGTTGTGCAATAGGTTTCGCGGCACTAGTTTGACTGGTGTTCCCACATGGCATTTATTTACGAGGGGAATTCAATGTGTTTTGCCTCCTGAGCTATCACTTCTTTATTCCCCGATGAAACTGAAAGATACTATATTCAAATGAATGTTTGGAATGCCTCATTTTCCTGGAGTACGTCACTTTTAACTGTATTAGTCCCCACTAGAGTCACTGGATCCTGATAAAGTAGCGCCATAGCCTTCTTTGCCTGCTAGCCGGACATAAACAGATACCAACATACTGACGACCAAAACCCCGCAAGGCAATTGGCTGATCGGTCCCTGTTGCCATGGCAATAAACACTCTGGTCCCTTCAAATCCTGGAAGCTTCAAAACGGTGCTTCTAAACCAGTCGCGCCAAGATCACTACGTAGCATTATCGTACTGGAAGCGTTCTTCGCCAATATAAGCGTCTCGTCAACCAGGCGGCTGTTGACGACAGTAACGCCGCGTTGGAGGAGCCAGTTCCATGATGTTTTGCCTCACCCACCTTACATCTCAAACCCGCGTCATGAGCCTTTTGGAATGTTCCCAAGATGAAGGAACATCTGAAGGGCACGCAGCTTTACGCCCGACAAAGAGGTCACCCATGCAGCGCGCCGTTGGTCTCGTCAACAGCTTCGCTCATTCTACTACGATTGCACGAGGAAACTTGAGTACCCGTGGCGGAAGTGCATCGTCGCCGGTGAGGGCTATGTTACAACGTGATATGCCCCTGGAAAAAGGAGATTTCAAACTTTTATTTGAACGCAAAACGTATCTGTACCATTACTGAATACAAGAAAGTTGCCAGGAGGCGAAACGTATTAGCACCGCGGGTATACAACATATTTTATTTCTGTTCTTTTTTCTTACTTTATTCTATAAATTTATCTCTGCAGTGCATTCCTTTCGAGGAGACGTGGTACTCGGTGTACAGAAACTATGAGGCGGACCCAGCGTTTGGCGATATGGATATGTGTACCAGATTTACTAGCACGGGTCCCGGAGTAAATGGAACATATCCTTTTCTGGTCCAGTATGGACAAAGCTCAGCGTGAGTATCATTAAGAAAGTCATCCCTTTGCTGTCCTAGTGTGGCGAAGACAGTGATAACACAGAATGTGATGTGTTAGTGAGGAAAACCCGTATACACACGTGGAGGTTGGATGACGGGTAGCGACCTCGTGCAAGGTAAGCGCGTGAGAGATCCGCCTGAATGTCTCGCTTGTTGGTGTAAAATGTTCTGCTGTTTCAGTGTAAATGCTACTCTCTCAGAGCCTGTTGGAGTGTGAGACGCAGTAGACGTGTGTGCGTGAAGACGTGCGTGCGGGAGAGTGCGGGAAACAGAAGAACTGGAACGCGGCAGCGCTGAGCAGAGCCCTTGGCCATGGTGTAGCCCTGGCGCAAGCTCGCGGCAAAAATAACAAAACACTCGAAACTGAAAGGAGTTTGCTTTTTCTTTATTTTTTTCTGCTTTTATGTCGTTTGTTTCGAGCTCTTTCTCCGGGCAGGAAGTCCAGAGCGCGCTCGTATCACGGATCAGAGCGCCCCTGTGTGTCCAAACACGCGATGTCTTACACCCGCCGGGAGAAACGCGGAGGCGCTCGAGGAAGAGGTGCGGCTAGTACTGTTGTCCATTCAGTGAAGAGACGAGCTGCTGCGTCAGTGTTCGGCTGGCAGTCGGCGCCTCGTCAACTTCCGTTGCTGGCACCTAACCGGATATGGTTAGGTGTCCGCCTAACCATATCCGGCCTAACCATATTCTGTGGGAATATTTATGTAGCAAACGGTGTAAAGAAAGAAGCATCCTAAGTTTACAAGTTAAACGGAATGTTTTAGGATGTTTGAGCGCGTTTTTGACAAATTAAGTATGACGAAAGCCTGAGTGACATAGAAGACAAGCCTGTGTCGTCTGTGTTGTCTTCTGTGTTCCTTATTTTTTTCATAAACTAAAGCGATATGACATGTTTTTATGTTGTCCTTCTTTTAGACTGAGCGATGCAGTGCGCGATGCGGTAAAAAATCACACAAAGTTGATCACGCTGCTGAAGGGCAGGGAGCACATAATGTATCCAGCACAAATCACATACTGATTTTGTTATTTCCTGTTTGTTTTTTAATATATATTTTTAATTCTTATCTCGTGTAACGTTTGTCCATGACCCTCGTTCATGACGCTCGTTCACTATAATTTTTACATACAAACGACCCATGAAGCACATTCCGTGTTCAAACAAGAGAATCAGTAGAGTCGAAGAGCCGAAGATGCCACTCAACCGAATTAAATTGTCGAAAAGAAGGAATTCTTTGTTGTTTAATTCAAGACAATGGGATGAACGAGGACTTGGCATCACTGTATACCCGTGTACAGATAGATCAAAGTCATTCAGTTCACGAAACAAGAACTCGTTCGTAGTATTTCACCGTTTATGGAGCGCACGAAGTAAAGATATGAGTAAACTATAAAATGAGCCAAGATATAGTGCATATCTACAATATTCAATCAGGTTGATTGAATTACTATATATATATATATATATATATATATATATATATATATATATATATATATATATATATATATATATATATAACATGTAAACATGGGACACTACTGTTAGTGACAGACATCACATTCCATTACAGCTTATAATTATAGGCTGTTTCAGCAAATACGCACGGCGTTCTTATCTTGAAGTTCCTATGGCCAATTATAGACCAACTGAACATAAATACTTAGTTTGTTATAAAGAAACTGAACTGATTGTTCTCTCGTGTGATCATTGCACGCATGACAGATTAATGATGACAGAAGCTATAATTGGCCCAATAGTTTGCGATTCTGCCATGTGGCGTCGCCATCCGTTGGGTCGCATGAAACACGACGAGCACACACGAAAACAGGGGTGATATTACTCAGTTTTAATGTTTTACAGTTCCTGGAGAAAAAACAAAGCTATGTCTTTCTTTAAATTCTTTAAAGACAATCCAGTAACCACTTTCTGTGGTTCATGTATATGTGTAGTACGTAGATAATAATGTTTCTTACGCACATAATTAAAGAGGCAGTGAAATCCTCCCAAATGCTTTTTTTCTTTAAGTGGCTGCATGAAACAGGCATACCACAAAACAAACAGTATTTTAGGGAGCGTGTTCGTATTGCAAACAATATTTTACGAAAGATGTGCTGTCTGTGTTTTTTTCTTTATGTGTAACCCTTTTGTAAAAAATTGCGCGAAATAAATTTTCGTATTCCTTTAGCGCAGGTCGCGAATTTGAGCCATTCCAAATGATGATTTTATTTCGGGTATGCGTACCGAAATACAGCACGCGTCGAAAATTATCCCAACCAAAAATATGTCTCGCGACGTGAATATTGACTCCCCCCCCCCCCTCCTAATGTTATTTATTTTTTGGTCGGGGGGGGGGGGTATTTCTGTACATAACTGGAAGAATATCGTTGAGGGAATTCAGTGTCTTTAGGAGCAATTCCGAAATAGGGGTGTAAGGGTTCTGGGAAAGACGGCTGGTTTCTCGATCGGCCGGGCGACGGTCGTCTTGTCTGGCGGCGTGTATGATGCTCCCTCCCCGGGTCGTTTTGTGTAGTTTTGTTTTTCTAACGGGGGACCGCGTGGGCCTTTCCGCCGACGCGGCCCCCCTGGAGAGTGTCTTCCTGTGTCTCCCCCATCGGGATGACCCCTCGGGAAGCGACGTTGTTTTTCTTTTGAATCTGGAGGCTTGCGCATTCTACGGGGCTTCTTGGGTTTCAACCTGGGGGTTCCGGAGAGGCGCCGCTGTGTCTGCAACGGGATGCAGGGACGAAGTTACGGAGCTGTCGGCTGTAGTCCGTTGGCAAGTTAACGAATGTGTATTGACGCCCTTGCCAACTATTGGACGGTGGATATCACGTGGCTCCAGCAATACTTTGAAATGATTGGTTGATCCTCGCCCGAGAGTGAGGGGGTCAGCGTCTTCAAAAGCCCGTGACTGGGGAGAGAGAAGCCCTTTCTGGCTTGGACTTGGACTAATTTGGAGGACAGGGAATTTCCCTTGCTTTGTATATACTGTGTACGATAGCTCGTAACGTCTAAATAAACGGTTTAGACGAAGTCCTCCCGCATCTGTCGCACTCTTCTGATCACCCACCGAACAAGGCTCATCAAACGATTGTCCCCGCAAGACACCGCAGGGCAGTCATCATCTATTCACACAAGGGACGAACCTTTACTAGGGGTATGTGTCGGCCCGAAGTGCCGAAATAACGCAGATTTCCGAACTGGTCCTAACTCAAAATAAGTTCGCAATTACGCTGATTTTTTTAAAGTTTATTTTGCAACACACGTGTTTTATCCGGCAAATGTTTCTATTGGGAGTTCAGTGTTCTTCTAAGTGTGGTATTTCACATATTTAACCGATAACTTATAAAGTACGAAACTTGGTGAGAACTCAGAGACAATGGCGAAAGCACAGCCTAATTTACGAATATCTATATAAAAAAAGTACGAAACAGCAAACGTCAGGTGAATGCCCTTTTATTGCACTTACATGACAAGGTGGTGAACGACAGGTTCTTCTTCCTGTTTACATATAAAGTACAGGATAAGTACAGTGTACCCCATGAATAAATTTGGTTGTTACTCGCGCTCTTTTTACAGCAATCTTACAGGTACCCTCTCATCATCTGAAGGATATACTGCGAAAACGTTATACACATGCAAGCGCCAGGACGTGAGTACAACCTAGAACAATAAATATCTAAGTTCTGTGAAATATTGTCAGACTGTGGATGAATCGTTGGGTTTATTTTACTGAATCGGGGTCGACTATGATGGTGTCTGCCAGACTATTCGAAGTAGGGCGCCTCCATGTCCTCCTGTTTAGGGTGATGCCATTCTTTGTAGTACGGTAGTACCCGATGCCGACAGCGCGCGCTGACAATAAAAACGCAAAAGAAAAAATCGCCGAAAAAAAATGCCGTTGTAGCAATGCCAAAGCTAAGAGCTCGCGCAAGGAGGCTCTCTTTCACGCGCTCTAGAACAACGACAAAAACAACAAACAAGAAAAAAGCGTCGGGGACAAAATGGCTATACTTAGTTTTCACCTTATGTTGTACCGCAGCGAAGGCTAGAAGCGCGAGCTCATAGCGTTGGCAGCTGCTCTTCAGTCACGAGAGCTTGTGCCGCCGAGATGTGTTCCAGAGCAAGGAGCTCGCGCTTGTAGCCTTTCCTGCGGTACATCATAAGGTGAAACAGAGTATAGATGTCATCGCAATTATCAAAGGACACTTGAAGGCACCCTATTTCGAAGCAGAACTTCGCCAAACACGAGATGCGCGGGCCTCTATCTCATGAGCTCCACTTTTTTCTTCCTATCAATAGACCCATTTAAATAGTCCATGTCAAGTCACATTGATGCGGTGCCATTTCTTGGGCACGGAGTGCTTGATTGAATCCGAGTCCTCGCCGAGCGGTGACGCAGCGCTCGGGTCCAATACGAGCTGAGCCGAGTTCACGCCGAACGCTGACGCAGCCTTCGTGTCCAATACGTGCTCAGGGAACGTGATCAAGCAATGGCGGACAGGCAATGGCGCGAACGCTTGGAAAGGGTCTGTTACATCTCCATTCAAAAAGAGCCGGTTCACCGGCCCTATATAGGTTATGGAGGGTTTGACATTGGTAGGGTTTCAGACTTGCGACGTGGACGTTGTCAAGAGATTTACTTCGGCTGTCGCGCGGCGGTAGAACTGGGGTCACTTCCACGTCCGTGAATAACTGGTAACAAATTTTCGAAAACACGTTTAAATTGTTCTTCCCCGACCTTTCGCATTTTTCGGTTTTGCGGAAGGGTGTTCAGAGAAGAGCCTTGTCGGCAATTCTGTCGGACACTGGAGTATGGTGCTCGGCGTTGCGAATCATTTGTAGCTGCTGTGACTCCAAGGTGCGAATCCGGAAAGTGGTCGAACTTCTTCGGCACTATAGAGGATGTCTTGGTCATACGTTTCGAGAGAAGAGTCGTCGATGTATGGTAAGAGTGTGTCAATGGTGGGCAACGGTTCTCGCGTATATGAAATTTGTTGTTGATCCTTTGGGAGGGAGGATGGCACAAGGCCGCTGTGGGGGGGTAAGGGGGTTGAGGGAGGGGGGGGAGAGTGTCTGGTTTTTACGGAAGTGGCATCAGTTCCGCCGTCTTTGGTCTTCGGTGTCTTGTGGAGCACCTACGTCACGCAGGGTGGCCTGGAGCAGTCGAAAGGAAAGAGTGAGTCAGCCTACACTATCCTGGTCAGACCGCTAACGCTACCAAAAGTGGCGAGAAGGTGTCTACTGGCTGGTTGATCGAACAGGTGTTGAACGAGGGTTGCATGGTCGGAATGAGGGATGTGTGCAATCGTGTCCCGGCCGGTCGTGAATGCGGAGCAATCCCATATAAGATGAAGAAGGTCTGCTTTCGCTGTCTTCTGGCAGTGAGGGCAGCTCAGGGGAATATTGAGGTCGATAGGGAGCCATTTTTGAATAATATGTGGTGTGTATGCAGCGTTAGTTATGATTTTGTTAAGAAATACTTCTTGTGCGCGCGTGTATTTGTCGGTGGGGGAGAAAAGGGTTTCGGGTGTCGCCCTTTGGAGGCGATCCTTACTATCTTTGCGGATACGCGTACGTAGATAGTGAAGAAAACTACGAGGCGTCATCAAGGTCAAATAGGGATTTGCGAAGGGGATGTGTGAGGAGGGTGGGGTTGTAGTTACGTTGCTCCCACGTGCCTGTGTGGCGGCTGCATGTGCTGCAGCGTTTCCTCCTGGGACCCCGGTATGGGCTGGCGTCCAGAGGATCTGAACATCCGCGCCCAAGTCTTGAAGCATCTGAAGGCGTTTACGGATTTCAACAGCGGTAGCATCTTCGGTCGTTGGTGTTGACAGTTCTTCTAGAGCTGCGACAGAGTCCGTGTAAATTCGGTAGGTTCGCGTTAACGTCTGTTTTCTTTGAAGATCAGGGAGGGTGGGAATCTAAGAGGTCCTCTCCAGGTTGCTAATAGTTCATATGAAATAATAGTTCATATGAAATAATCACGAGGATCACCATGGTTGCCTGACGGCTATTATCATAGGCGTGTGTTACGTAAGGCAAAATGAAGTCCCAATAGTCGCGGTCATCTGCAACATACATGGAAATCAAGTCGGCTAGTGTATTATTGAAGCGTTCTGCAGATACATTTGTTTCGGGATGATAGGCAGTAGTAATGTGGTGAATTGTGCAGGCGAGACGACAGACTTCTTGAGGGAGCCTTGCAAGGAATAGTGTACCGCGATCCGTGATGATGGACTGGGGAGCGCTATACGTCTGAGGAGGATGGAGTGCAAACCATAATCGGCTGCATGAACGGGCCGCGGCAGCAGGGGCGCTTTGGCTTCGGCGTACCGTGTCAAGTAGTCGATGGCTTCACCTGTCCATAAATTCTTTGCTTTTGACTCGCAGAAGTGACCGAGAAAGCCGAGTCCTACGTGACCAAATGGGTTTGTCGGCGGATAAATTTGTCATAGAGGGCAAGGAGGCGTCGTTGTGGGTCTCTTCTTTGTTTGGCAAGAGCAACATGCGCGGACATATTTGTCAATTGTGCTGTGCATGCCGACCCAAAGTAATTTATTTCGGATCATGAAGTGCGCTTTAGAAAATCCGAGATGACCTGCTTGGGGTCGTCGCGTGACTAGCGGTCAATAAGTCTTTATAGGTATGGCGGGATCACCAGGAGCTGTTGTCGTCCTCGGGGCTCGTAATTGCGTCTGTAAAGAACGTCATTACGAACGATGAAGAGGTGGGCACGTTGTTTAGTACCTTGGGTATAAGATGTTTTAGTCCCTACAAATATTGAATCAGCGTCTTTATGTATTCGTCAGACAATTCGCGCTACGCACTATTGATGTTATCCGGGGTTTGTGGTATCTGGCGTATGTACCTGCCGAGGAAGGGATGTGTTGTTGGGAAGAGAGAATCGAGATAAGCTGTCGCATCGAGGTGTCGCTTTCCTGATTTGTAGATGACCGTAAAAATATAGTATTGGAGCTTCAATTACCAACGTCCAAGCTGTCTCGAAGGTTACTTTAGGCTAGCCAACCAACGAAGTGCGTGGTGATCAGTTACAACTACAATGAAGGCTTAACCCATACAAGTATGGGCAAAACTTAGAAACAGCCCAGATCACGGCAAGGCGTTCTTTTTGCATAGTTAAAAAGTTACGTTCCCCTTCGGTTAGGGGTATGGCTGGCGTATGCAATGACGCTTTGCTGGAAGTTGTGGATTTGAGCGAAAACGGCGCCTTTTCCGTGTGCACTGGCATCAGTTCGATCTCTGTGTCTTCGAAATACAGCTCTAGGGCCTCGTTTTCTGGGATTCGCTAGTACAGCTGCATTCTGCTATTCGCCGATAATCTTCCGTAGATCGCATGTGCTCTGTGGGAACGTAAATGCTTGGAAATTCTCCAGCGTCTACGATATGCCCACAATTACCACATGATACAAGCAGTACATTCCGAAGAACCAAACTTATATTGACTGTACTTCTTTTTTCTTTTAGAAAACGCTTCGTTGACGGTTTATGTTGCGTATCTGGACTGTCATGAGTGCACAGTATTCAGAAACACCTACGCTGGTGGTAAGTCTTTTCGCTCACGTTAGAGGTTCGTACACGCTCCGCTTTCTTAAAAGGCAATATTAAATGCGATATATGTTATGAAATACGATAGCATGTCTCTAGCTCAGAACTCGATACCATCGCGTGTTCATAAAAACAAGCGTCGCGACGGAAAGTGGTCTGACGTCACAATCCTAAGCAAAGCGGACGTGAAGGCACCCTAGGGCGGACGGCATCGTGCTCCGATGGTCGTGCTGTTTGAGTGACAAAGAACGTCCACCTCTTTCGAGGCTGAAGGCTCATGACCGCTATAGGGTGAAACAGATTCCACAGATCTCATTGATCAGACAGATTACAATCAAAGTATTGAATGACGTACCATGTGCGTCGTGGGAAGTGTAAGTGCAGGGGCTTTCAGAGGGAGTGAGGTTATCAAACCAAATGAGTAAAACTTTGTCACCTAAAAATAGGTCAGATTGACAAAAAGCCTTTCTTGGGCTCTCGGCGTGTTGACGGTAGTTTAGACTTTACTTGGGCGACAGGAGAAGTAAAATAAGATTATCTAAAAGTCAACCTATTTTTTAATAATATGAGATCTACGAGATGACAAAGTTATGGAACAAGACTTGCGAACGATTTCTTTTCCAACGGTGCAGAAGGGGCGTGCACCCTCCTCGTTCCTGAGAGCGCCCTGAGAAGGAACGAAACGTGCTGCGATTTCGTCTTCGATCTCCTCTGCGGGACAGGTCAGAAGTATTCCATTTACAACGAGACCTGCCCGACCTGAAGAATCAGCCTTGCGGCAGGGAACTTTGTCTCCGAAGACATTTCCGGCGCTCAATATTGAAACGCCGATGTTGCGGTATCGGTGGGGGCTGGTGGGAGTGACCAGAAAAAGGTAGCTTACAATACTTTTGTATGTTACGGCAATAAATACTTTTCTAGAGCGTTACTCGTGTGCTTCTTTTTTCATTACTCCTCGCGATACGGGATTGTTCGGTGAGGCAATATAGAATTCGATATTTGATTTGAAATATTAACTGACTCCAATATATAATTTCGACAGAGGGAAGGTACACCTTGTAGTGGGACGAAGCTCTCGTTACCGAAAATTGATGCAGCATCGGACCTTATTTGAGTAGGGCTACCGACAATTTGTGGCACGTCAGAATAATTGTCTAAATATGCGTGTTGTTTACGTAAATAAGTAGCTACAGTATGTATCTAAATTACCGCGATATGACATCGTCGTTCCTGTCGTGTAGCGCGAGACCCTGCTAGGACTAGTCGCTCGCGCTTGTATCCTTTCCTGCAGCCCCCCCCCCTCCCCCCTCCCCGAGAAAGGAAGGTGAGGCAGGTATCCTCAAAATCATACACAAGCTACACAAACGTTACGGTGGTGATGATATTTTTTGACGTTTCACGAACAAAGTGTGGGCATTTGAGCACAGCAATGGATACAATAGCTATAGTTCCGCGCTTTGAACGTGCTTGCCGAGCGGTGGCCATCAGTTTGTCGAACGACGTTTCATCGACAGGTTATTTTGTATACAGCGACGTTTCATCGACAGTTCGTTTCGTCGAAAGGTTCCCGCGATCGTTTCATCGACACCTTGCGACGTTTCGTCGAAAGCGTCTGTCAGCGCACATCGCCTCTGTCGCTGGCATCCGGATGGACCTAACTTGCCGAACCCTTGGCGGTTCCGATGAGGACTGGTGCAAATTCGTGCCCATTAGTATTCCCGAAATGAGAGGGATTTCCGCACGCGAATTTGGTTTTGCCCTATTGGAGCCGCCTGAGTGAGTTTTCCTTAGTTCCAGTGTCCTTTCAGCGAACCTAATGAAGCCAGTAATTCAATCCAATCCACTTGGCAAAAAACCATACGTTGTCGACGAAACCTCGCAGTTGCACGTGTTCACGGAACAAATTTCCACAAAACATTCCAGTGTCGACGAAACGTATGTCCATGAAACATATCAAAGAAACATATGTCCATAAAAAGTTGTCCACGAAACGTGTTTTGACGACCCATACAAACCCTTGTGCTCAGCCCCTGCTGAAAACACGGGTTTGTGCAGTGAAAGAGTGTTTCGAGGCAGCATGCTCGAGCGATAGTTTTCTCTTCACTCGCACTTATGGTGAAACAAAGCTTGCCTTCTGCAAATGCGCAGTTTAAACCACTTTCCACGTGATCACACGCTTGTTTATCAACATTGATTTGGTTTGTAGTTTACAGTGCGATTCAGCTTGAATTAGAGAAAACTCCACGCTACTGGCCACGTGTGCCACGATCAGCACAGAATGTTCACATGCGGCCGCTCGCATGGGTTAGCGTTGTTGTCTGTCAAGAACAATTATGACGGCGTAAAATCAGGTGGAGAAAGTTCGCTGTCAGTGTGCGCTTTACGACAAGCTCTTGACCAAGAAGATAGTCAACCGTCAGCACGTGGATTTTTTTTCAGCAACCCAGAGGTTAAATGCTTCCACTTCTTCTATTGCAAGCAATCAGGAGACACAGCTTGCACCACGCCTGAATGCATTAAAGTACTATGAAAATGCAAACATTACAGCCTGAGCAGTACATGTACAAGCTTTAGCTTTCGGTGCGCTCAAATGTGTAAAATGTAGCGCTTTTCCAGTCTGCATCAGCGCGCGCGATATACGTACATACGTACGCAGTATTTGACATAACGTCACACTCCACCCCTTGCATACTTTTTATATTTTTTGCAAACCACTAGTTGGTCCACACCATAGAGTTATTACAATAAATGCTCGAGGCTGAGCTGGCGCTAGTGTGCTGTTGCATTTTGAAGCAGACAGCAAGCAGTCTAATTGACTTCCGGTAATGTATTCCTATGGGAAAAAGCGAGTGCATTTTCTCTCTGCGCTCGATTATAAGAGCAAATATCACGAATAACTTCTACGTACTGGCACGATGGAACATTTCTCAGTCACACAGACGAAATAAATGGTCAGATTACGGCGTTTTCTTTCAAATTCATCGCATTAAAAACGGTGCTAAAACGGCTTCTTACGTGTATTTTTGTGCACTGTCGGACACTGTTAGCGCGAACACGGCGTCGACGCTTTCCAACATGGGGGATATACGTGCCAAACGAACGAAGGACATGTGGAAAACCAGAGAGAGGGCAAGAATTACGCAGTAACTCCTTGTGCTTGCAGACGATCAAAATAATTGAAAGTCACGTAATATAGTCAGATTTGCAATAAATAAGTACTGCGAAGATGCTTTGTTCTCAGGTTCAGAATGGTTCAAAGCATCACCCGCACCCTCCAAATCTTTGCAAATAAGGGGAGCCAGAGAGCAGGTGCCCGATAAAAACTGCCCGACATGGGAAATAATAAAAAGACACACCTTTCATAGCTCACGTGCTTTATTTTTTGCGTTCGAATGTTTCTTAAACCGATCGTAATGATGCACGACGGAGTGATTTTCATGCAATGACAGGACGGGCATATTAGCAATATGTAAGCACCACTGAAATGCTAGCGAACCAGAACACACACTACATTTCTTTCGAGTCGTTAGTTTGCTTAGAACCGTCGCTCGTTTTCACATACCTTCCTTGAAACAGGGGTTTTGGGCCTGAAATAGAGCGAAGTTTAACATCGTTCAGTGGTAAAGAAAAATGCTGTAACTAAAGCAATTACACTTTCACGATACCAATAAAGGTACATACTATCCGTTACAACCGATATGACAAAAAGTTATTCATGCTATTTTCCGGCGAAGAGACAAAATTCACGCGCGTTTTCCCATAGGAATACACAGAGAGGCTGCAAATCTAGACTGCATGCTGTCTGCTTCAATATGCAACCGGAAGTCCCGTAGACACTAGCGCCAGCTGAGCCTCTAGCGTTTATTGTAATAACTCTTATGATCCACACAAACCACTCAAATTAATATTGCTACATTACTTAAACTATTGGATAACAATTCATAAAATAAAAATAATTGATAGGCTGCAGTCATTTTAACTGTCCCTGCACTCAGTGCTAAAAGTAATTTTGATCATTTAATGGTGTGAGTAATTCTTTAACATTGGAATTACTCGTGTTATGTATTAAGCATGAGACATTTGTGGTTCTACTTTGTGTTTACCAGACTCAATACCTACAACAGCTGAGGCTGTTGTAGGTTTTCAGGTCTCATGGTCAAAATAAAAATTGCAGTGACCTAAAATGAGACACCTGACCAAAATAAAATAGTTTCTTTGTCTTATTTTTTGAGGTATTCAGTTCCTCAAGCTAGAATTCTGGAAACGCACGTCTATTACGTCATCACGTTTTTGTGGAAATCTATAAAGCGCTAAACCATTGGCTAAACACGTGCAAGACAAAACGGCCTACCCGTCATACGAATCTGACCACGTTGAAACATGTGTAATTGGCCTCCGAGATCCCCTGGTTGATAATTGCGCACCGCTATTCTTAATTTTTCGACGGGTCGGTTTCATTGTCGTGCTTGTGCATCGCCATTAACTCAGGACAATTTTCCCGTTTTGTTCTGACCATATTTGCTGGATACACGAGCTCATAGCGCAGGCAACTGCTCCCTTTGCACGAAGACTGGTGCAGACGGGCCGCGTTCCACAGAAAACGCGTGCAGCGAGAAACGAGTGAACGGCCAAAAAAGTCCAATTTAGGAGAAAAAAAAATACCCCACTGTATCGAAGCGCCGCCACACACGATTTATTGCGTTCATGTACATGTCTGGAAGGCGATCTCATCACCATCTGTTGGTTGAGAATCACACTAAACAAGGGTGGGGCAACGTTACTTGATTACCTCAGTTGTGGCACTCCCTCGGAAGAGGGTCCGCCTCCCGTCGTTTGAAGCACCATCTAGATTTTCGTTTCATAACTGCGTGTTCTATAGAGCAAACCTTTAAAAAGAATACTTGAAAGCTGTTTACAATTTCCTGCAACGCCGGATTAGAACGCAGCTCTTGAGGAGGAGGATGGAAGGGTACTGAGGGATAGGTGACTCTCTGGGGGGGGGGGGTCACGTGACCTCAGGGGGGTGACGTGATGGTAACTCTCATAACCCTCGTGGGAGTAACCCTCGTGACCCTCGTGAACTAGGGTAACCATTTTGAGGGTAACTAACCCTCGCAACCCTCGTGAGGGTAACGCTCGTGACCCTCGTGAGGGTAACCCTCGTGATCTTCGTGAGAGTAAACCTAGTAACCCTCGTAACCCTCACGAGGGTAACCCTCATGACGTCATTATGGGAAACTTCCCATGATGCAACGCGCGGTTACGCCGACGCCGACGGTGACGCCGCTCAAGCCGGAAACGGCCGCCTAAGAGCTGCGGTCTAAAAATGGGTTGTGTGTATTTACATAGCCTAGAACTTGGTCTGTCTCAACGGGCGGCGAGTCTCCCAGCTGTAGATGAGCAATTTAGCCAGTGCAGTACAACCGCTATCCTGGGGTCATTAACGTGCATCAAGCAGTAGTGATACACGACCGCATGCCGGTATGATGCTCATCTAGATCGAAACGGGCAGAGGTGGGGATTAAACCCAGGATCCTGGGTTCTGCAGTGTGAAGCAGACCTTAAACGCCATCTAGGCGCTGTGTTTCGAAAAGTAGGTATCCCATAGAATACACTGCAGTTACCATAGCAGCCGTCCGGCGCGTCGAGCGCCGGGAGGCGAGTCGTGGTGAGTGAAGGGGAGGGGGGGGGTGGTACTGGTTCGTGCAAGCAGCGTCTATGAGCAGTTCCGTAACTGAGCTAATCTAATAACGTTTGGGTACGGTAAGTGTGACGTCACCGCTCCATAGAGTTATTGTAATGTACGCTAGAGGTTTAACTGGCGCTAGTGTCTATGCGACTTCCGGGAGACAAATTGAAGCAGACAACAACCAGACTACTTTTGCGGCGCTTCTGTGCAATTCCTATGGGAAAACGCGCGTGCATTTCGTCTCTTCGACGGAAAATAACATGTACAACTTTTGTTATTTTGGTCGTACCGAATAGTGTGTACCTTTATTAACATTGTAAAAGTGTAATTGATTTAGTTACAGCATTTTTCTTTACCACTGAACGATGTTACAACTTCGCTATATTTCACGCCCAAACCTCTGTTCCATCTTATACAATCTTGTGCGCAGCAAGGACGAGGACAAAGAAGAGAACAGGACACAACAAGGCGCAACTTACAACTGAATTTTATTGAATACGTGTTCCGGTAATATATAGTCTCAACCATCGTCACAATGACAACACACAAAACGGCAAAGGCAAAAGAAAAAACGACCATCACAGAGCATAATTTGAAAATAACACTATCTCGTTCTCAGAAAAAACAATTCCTTCTCCGATAATGCATTCGATTGCATTATAATGCATAATAAATGTGTCGACTCTACAGATGGTTGGTTTATCGCATTCCGTTGTCCTGTGGCAAGCACTACGTCGGGCAGACGGGGCGCTGCCTAAATGATCGGCTCCGTGAGCACAATAACAACGTGCAAAAAAAGAACGGTGGCTTTCTTGACTTGCATTGCAGGACATGTGGTTGTACCCCACTGCTGGATGGATGCGTAAAAATTGGGAAATGCAAGTCAACGTTAACACGCGAAATCGTAGAAGCCGAGCTCATTGATTATTTGGGAGACACGTGTGTTGCTATGCCGTCGATTGCATTATCGGAGAAGGAATTGTTTTTTCTGAGAACGAGATAGTGTTATTTTCAAATTATGCTCTGTGATGGTCGTTTTTTCTTTTGCCTTTGCCGTTTTGTGTGTTGTCATTGTGACGATGGTTGAGACTATATATTACCGGAACACGTATTCAATAAAATTCAGTTGTAAGTTGCGCCTTGTTGTGTCCTGTTCTCTTCTTTTGTCCTCGTCCTTGCTGCGCACAAGATTGTATAAGATGTCAAACCAACTCGCCCAAACAACCACTCCTCTGTTCCATGGCAGGTATGTAAAAACAAGCGTCGGTTCTAAGCAAAATAACAGTCAAAAGGAATATAGAGTTTCTTCAAGGTTCACCAGCATTCCGAGGTGCTTATGTATTGCTGATATGCCCGTCCTGTTACTATATTAAAATGACT
>JAZHYW010054941.1:0-10493 GCA_037355805.1 Ixodes ricinus
ATCTTAACGAAAATTGCTGTAAAAAATAAAAAGGTTTAGGTTCTGAGCCGTGGCAAGGCGATAGGTCCACGCCTGGTCAGACACCGCAGGTCGACAGAGGCTTACAGGAAAAAAAGCTAAGACTGAAACCCCACGCCGCACGCGGCACGAACAAGAACCAGTCCCTCCGGGCATTCCCTAAGTCTAGGACTGCCAAATGCGTGCGAACACGCTCTCTGCAGCACCGTCAGGCCGCTACCGCCATGAAGAAATAAACCCAACAAGTAAACAATGCTAACAAACAGTTATACTCATCTCACCTTAGCACGGACTAACTGCGAAGGCTGTGCAAGCGCGAGCGGCTAGCTTCGACTGCCTTGACTGGAGCACTCGCTGCACGAGCGCTCGTGCAGTCGCCGAGGCTTCATCCAAAGCAACTAGCTCGGGCTTTTGGCACGCGCGGCTAACAATAGTCCATGCTAAGGTGAGACGGAGAGTATAGTAGCGAAACATAAAAAAATAGTTCAACAGAACCGCACCCGAGAAACAAAGTTCAGCAGGGCGAAGAAACAACGTCGGAATAAAATTTAAAAAAAAAAAGTCTTGACTCGACGGATCGCCGAGTCCAGTCCCATGACACTGAAGCCTGGCAGGATGATGACGTCCAGATGATGCTCGAATCTACTCTTCATTTGCTTCTGCACATTCCAGTCGTGGCTGTGCGGAACAACAAAGTGAAGAATAGTTTCGAGCAGCGGTGCGCGAGACGTAACATGCCTCGAGACGTAACATCATCGGGAGCGGAGCTTCGAGTGTAGCTACTGTATGCAGTTACTCAAACGTTTGCTTTAACCCTTCCCTTTTTCGAGAAAAAAGAAGAAAAAAACGTCAGCCGGCGCTAATTTTTTATCTTCGGAGAAGACCACTCTTCACAAACGGTTATAGTTGCCAAGGAGGCTGACTTGACCCAACCAGTCTCCGGGCAGAATAGACGCAAGTATATTTACCAACACGCTCGTTTTGACGCTAGTCTCCGGGCTTCGCCGTTTGCGTGCGATAACCCTTCGGTGACTATCGGATTTCCGCGGAGGGAGATAGAGTACGTAAAACTGAAAGAAATAAAACACGGAGGACAAGCACAGGACGACCACTTTGCAGAGCACGGCTTACTTTCAGATAGGCGTCCGGCTTAATACGTACGCGGCATCGTTTCACGCGTGCACGGATGGCTGGTCGCAAAATTCTTCCCGTCATCCCTAACGAAACCGGCCCATCTTCGTGCGTGCGCGATTTTCGTCCCGCGCCGCCGGGTTTTTGCTCGCACGCGGCGTTGTTTTGGCAGGCAGAACTGTTGTTGACCGACGATATTGTAAGGCCATGGTATTTTTATCCTCCTGGCAACAGTTACTTTGCTTTCCCTTTGCAATACTCTGACTGACTGACTACTCCTGGGGCCGTCACTGTTCGCCGCGTCAACGCCACATTCGTACCATTTCACTCCTCGTGACACGGGTGCGCTGCTCGCTTTACTGTCACGGGCCGTCCTATCTAACACAACGAGCGCGAAAGGTCGTGGTCATCTGCTGGTTCCGAAAGGGCGGGACGTTCATATAGGCCAATGAAGGCCCCGAATCAATAGACGTCTGCCGATTTCTATACATTAGTAAATTTACGACGCCTGCTGGTCTGTTAAGAACTGTTGCTTTCTCTTTGAACTTGCCTGATGTAGCTTGCCGCCTATAATAATATTTAAATGATCAATAAATATAACAGGGTGGAACTACTGTATTTCATTTTTATGTGGGTGCGTTGAAAAAAAGCAAAAAAATATTGTCACGAACGGAGGTGACACGAAGACGAGCAGTGAACTCAAAAATAAAGGTTTAATAGGCGAACTTGTGCCAACCAAAAATAAGTAAAGAACGAAAGAGCGTCGAGGCAGCAGAAAAGCAGGCGGCGATTCGGCGGCGACAACAGAGAGCACGAGCGAGACTGACTCGACAAGGTCGCGGGTAGCTGCTTATCTACAGTGCGTCGCTATCTCGAAAGTTCGGCAAAGGAAGTTCGAGCGTCGCGCGCTCGGGGCGAGGATGAACTGGCACTTTCGAGAACAACAAAGCAAAGGGAAAGTTACAACTAGTGCGAGAATGAATGGGAATCTTCTAGAAGACCGTGACCGAGCGTTGCTTTCTCGGCTCTGCGGGCGGCATTATCCCCCCTTTTAAAAGTGCATCGTCCCGATGCAACGTGAAAGGAAAACAGAAATGGCTAAAAAATTTACGGTGAAACGAAATAAACATGCAGTATCGCAATCCTATCGTGCGTAGAACGGCTTGAGTCGAACGACGTGGACGACTTCGGGTCGTGGCTGGCGGCGTCCTGATGGTCGGGTTCCGTCGGGGAGCACCTCGTAGTTCAAGTCCCCAAGGCGGCGGATGACCTTGTAGGGTCCGAAGTAGCGTTTTAACAGTTTTTCGCTGAGTCCGCGGCGGCGAATGGGCGTCCACACCCACACCCTGTCTCCGGGCTGGAACTCCACGTCGCGGCGACGAAGGTTGTACCGGCCAGCGTCCACACGTTGCTGGTCCTTTATTCGAAGACGGGCTAGCTGGCGTACTTCTTCTGCTCGTTGGGTGACCAGCTGGGCGTCGTCGGTGCTGTCGTCCGTCGGGTCGTGGGGCAGCAGGGCGTCGTTCGTCATCGGCAATACCACCTCCCGGTATTGCCGCACTCAGTTTTCCCGGCGAGGCAGGGGGACAGGCTTTCTCGGCGGGACCTACGATGGGGCGATGCAGGGCGGTGGGGTGACGGCGATCGGAAACTGCGACGGGTAGACGGTCCCGGGGATGGCGACCGGCGGAGGTATTCGTCGATGTCCTGGGGTCGCTCGCCGTAGCGTGGTCGCGGGTCGTCGGGGTGGAAGCCGCGTAGCCCCAGCTGTCGGTACGGGCAACGGCGGTAGACATGGTCAGCTTCCCCGCAGTGGAAACAAAGCGGGCGTCGGTCGGCCGTTCGCCACACGTCGGTTTTTCGCGGCGAGGGTCGCTCTGGTCGGACGTGCTGCCGATCTTCGCGTCGTTGGGAGTACTGCGGCGCTGGAGGATCACGGCGTGGTGGCGCCGCAGCTTGGCGGGGAGCTTGCGGCTGTCGTCTGGCTATGGCGGCGTAGGTCAGCGTCGGTTCCTCCGGGAGCGGGCACGTCGACTGGTGGTTCAGGCTGCAACGGCCCGCTGTACCTCGTCGCGTACGATCTCGGCGACTGACAGCGACGCCGGACGCTCAGCAGCGGGGAGCAGCTTTCGGAGCTCCTCTCGGACGACGTCTCGGATGATGTCGCGAAGCTCGTCGGCACCAGTGCTGAACTCTGAGCGGGTCGAGGCCAAAGTGGAGACGTTGCTGAGCCGATGGTAGTGGCTCGCTCGGGCCATTAACGCCCGCTCGATGTTTGTTGCTTCGGCAACAAATTCTTCGACGGTCGTCGGGGGTTGCGAATAAGTCCGCCGAAGATTTCGCTTTTCACGCCCCTCATAAGGAAGCGTAATTTCTTCTCGTCGGTAGCTTGCGGGTCGGCGCGGCTGCTCAGGCGGAGGATGTCTTCAACGAAACTGGTGACCGTTTCGTTGGGGCCTTGAGTCCTCGCCTGGAGAAGGTCTTCGGCCCGCTGCCTACGATGCTGATTCATGAACGCCCGCTTCAGCTCGGTGACGCAGGCGTCCCACGACGTGAGCGCAGCCTCGTGGTTCTCGAACCAGTGCCTCGCAGTACCCTCCAACGAAAAGTAGAGGTTCTGCAGGTACTGCTCGGCGGTCCATCCGTTATGGCGTGCCACGCGCTCGTAATGTTGGATCCAGTCCTCGACGTCCTCGTGGATCTCCCCGTGGAAAGGCGTCGGAGTCCGAGGGGCGACGGGCAGGTAAACGACGGGGGCTGCTACTGTGGTCTGCGCCGTCGAGGAAGCCATCGTCGTTGTCACTTGCCTTGTCCTCGCCGGGAGAGGTCCGAGTTCAGGAGCTTGCCCTTGAAGACGGCGGCTGGCACGATGCTCCGAGTCTTCAACGGAAGGTCGTCGGGAAATGGGGCTTGCTGAACGAGTTCTTGTAGGGGTACGCTGCACGGGTTTCATACCCCGCACCTCCACCAGAAATGTCACGAACGGAGGTAACACGAAGACAAGCAGTGAACTAAAAAAAAAGGTTTAATAGGCCTACTTCTGCCAACCAAAAATAAGTAAAGAACGAAAGAGCGTCGAGGCAGTAGAAAAGCAGGTGGCGATTCGGCGGCGAGAGCATGAATCCGGCACTTTCGAGAACAACAAAGCAAAGAGAGAAAGTTACAACTAGTGCGAGAATGAATGGGAATCTTCTAGAAGACCGTGACCGAGCGTTGCTTTCTCGGCTCTGCTGGGCGGCAATATTTCCAAGTTTGTGAAGACGCGCAATTCGCAAGTCCGTTTCTAAGCCGTAAAACACGTTTTTGTACGATATTGATGCTTAAATGTAAAACATACCAAAACAAAATATACACTTTCTCGACCTGCTTTTCGAGCAGACAACTATCATATCTACATTTTAACAAAAAATAAAAAAATAAAAAAATTGTTTTTTTGAGAAAATCGATCTTAAAATTGGTACTTTTTGGTTTTCGCATTTATTTATTTATTTATTTATTTAAATACCTTAAGAACCCTGGAGTTAGGGTATTACATAAGGGAGTGGGGTTATAGGAGATGTGATGATAACAATTCGCGGAATGAGCCGATGTCTTGGGTGGAGACGATGATTTCAGGCAGGCCGTTCCAGTCCACAGATGTCGCCGGGAAAAAAGATTTAAAGAATGCTGTGTTTCGGGTAAAAAGAAGGCCAACTTTTGCAGGGTGATCAACACGAGGGGATATGCGATGAGGTGGCAAGATGAATGAGCTATGTAGCTGGTCATCGTAGTAAAACCTGTGAAAAAGACATAGTTTAGCAATACGCCTGCGTGAACATAAAGGAGTCAAAGATAAGTTTTGTTTAAGTTCAGTTACGCTGACAAACCTGGAGTACTGAGACGTTATAAAGCGAGCTGCACGGTTCTGAAGTGATTCTATGTCCGATGTAAGGAATTTAAGATGAGGGTCCCAGACTGATGATGCATATTCTAACTTTGGGCGTACTAATGTGACGTATGCGAGGCGTTTGACAGATGAGGACGCGAGACGAAGATTGCGGCGTAAGAAACCAAGAGTGCGGTTTGAATCGGAAATGATGTTGTTAATATGAGTCTTCCAGGAAAGGTCGTGAGTGAAATGAACGCCAAGATATTTGTAAGTTGAGACGGCATCAACATTGAGGTTACCAATAGAGTAAGAAGCTTGAAGGTGTTGACGGGTTCGAAAAAAAGAGAGGGATTTAGATTTGGAAGCATTTAAGAGCATTTGCCACTTTGAACACCATTCATTAATTCGGTCAAGATCAGTCTGCAGATTAAGTGAGTCATTTGTGTTAGCTATGGGCCTGTAGATTACGCAGTCATCGGCAAACAGGCGGACCGTAGAGGACAGCGAAAGGGGGAGATCATTAATATACACAAGAAAAAGCAGGGGTCCAAGAACAGATCCTTGCGGTATGCCAGAGGTTACAGGAGCGCTTCGGGAACGGCAGTTGTTGATGTGCACATGCTGGGTTCGGTAAGAGAGAAAATTTTCAATCCATGCTAGAACGGAAGAGTCAAGGGAAAGTGCGGACAGTTTTGTTAGTAGGAGTTTATGAGAAACACGATCGAAAGCTTTGGAAAAATCGAGAAAGATAGCATCAACCTGAGGAGAGGTTTCTAGGGAAATATGAATGTCATGGCTGAAAGCGGCAAGCTGTGTTTCACAAGAACGATGTTTTCTAAAGCCATGTTGATTAGGAAAAAGAAATTGTTTTGTTCTAGAAAATGTATAACTTGGGAATGAATGACATGTTCCATGAGTTTACAACAAACAGAAGTTAATGATATGGGTCGGTAATTTAGAGGGGAGTGCGCATCGCCGCCTTTGTGGACCGGAACGACCTTACCTTCCCTCCAGTCGTCGGGAATAGCACCAGTATCTATGGACTGCTGAAACAGAAAGGTTAGAAAACAGTTGATAGTGGTTTAGTAATCTTTCAGTATTTTACTGTTTATGTCGTTAACGTAAACGTCCCGCAAAGGCAATTAATGCAAGTAAATCATATTATAATACCTATAAAGAGCGTGTTTTTGGCTCTCCATAGACATAAAAAATATTGATGTAACCCAAGTAGATCGCCATTATTTAATTGTCAAAGTTCGTCAACAATTGATCGAGGGGGCGTTTTTGACATTTTTACAGAAAAAAAGCAAAACGCCTAAAATTATTTCATGGTATTAGAGCCTTTACCTGTGCCATAGTTCTTGAAAAAAGTGAATATATTTTGGACTGAAAATCCACGACGGAGATCGAGCGCAACATCCGACCACAAACAAAATATACACTTTCTCGACTTGCTTTTCGAGTAGACAACTATCATATCTACATTTCAACAAAAAATAAAAAATAAAAAATGGGTTTTTTGAGAAAATTGATCTTAGAACTGGTACTTTTTGGTTTTCGTATAACATTAACGTAAAACGTTCCCGCGAAGGCTATTTATTACAGGCTAACCATTTTATAATATCTATAAAGAGCGTGTTTGGGCTCTCCATAGACATCAAAAATATTGGCGTTACCCAAGTAGATCGCCAGTATTTAATTGCTGCAAGTTCGTCAACAATTGACCGATGGGGCGTTTTTGACATTTTTTCACAGAAAAAAAAGCAAAACGCCTAAAAAAAAAAAAATTATTTCATGGTATTAGAGCTCATACACCTGTGCCCACAGAGTGTTTGAAAAAAGTTAATATAATGTGGACTGAAAATCCACGTGACGGAAGACGAGCGAAACATCCGGCCGACGACGGATGCTTTAGAAAAACACGGCTTTCCTCTCAAAGAGTAACTGTACATGCGTTTACTCGTTACCGATTCTCAAAAGGAACGTCGCAGAGTGGCCTGCAAAAGTAAATCGAGTTACTTCCCACGTTACTTTGACGACCAAATACACAACTGCTTTTAGTTTTCTGGTTTATCGTTTTCCTTTCAGTGGTCGTTGCTCGTAAGCAGCGGCTGCGTCTCGAAGCTTTTCATCAGTTCTGTTTCCCCGTCCTGAAAACATTACTTCAAGACGCTTGAGGAGTCGAGTTCTGCCGGCGCGCTCGAAGGGACGACGGCAGTGATTGTGCTTCAGGAAGAGCGTGTGTGAATCTTCGAGAACTGCGCCTTCGTGAGGAGAGCGGGTAATGGGTTCTGTGCCTTCCGTACTTGCAGCCTCCGGGTTTACATTCGGTCCGTACTCGGTTCTGAAGGTTCAACCAGCGAACCTTATTGTGTTCGCTGGGTGAAGTACATTCCGAACTGTGAGTTCAGTACCGCAACGTTTATCTGGACACGTCAATCGAACTGTTCGATTGACTTGTTCAGCGACATGTGCTATACTGTCATACTGTTTATTTGTTTTCCTGGTTGCCCGGCTACTGTTCTCGCAATACGCATACTCAAGCTAGAATAAAAGACAAGGCCGTATAAGCGCTGTTGTTGTCAGTTCTGCGAACATCGATCATTTCTCCGGCGTCATCGGGTCTAATCAAATGCAATCTTTTGGAGATTCATTATTCCCCCTCCCCATCCATTTTCTGCCTCGATCGGACCCGGATAGTTCTAAGTCCTTCGAGAAAACTTTCCGCTCATTTTCGACGTTCTTTTCCTGCCTGCTGCTCTGACTACTACTACTACTAGAACAACAGCGACTGATGCGCCATTGAGGACCATGTATACTTAAGCGCTGACGATGACTCTGCATAGAACTTTCAATTGACGGTGAATCGTGTTCGAAATCAAGAAATCCCCAGCTGGTAATGGGTGTCTCGGTCCGATGGTGGTCACCTTGATGAGCTGCAAAACAGTTTTAAATTTAGTAAAAATATATAAAAATACATATTTGCGGCTTTGATAACGCATCCATTGTCTTCTGACATTTTTCTAGGAGTGACGTCCTGTATTCGGAGGATATTTCTTTAGATAATTAATCGTAAAAATTGCAGAAGGACTTTCCTTTTCTACACTCCACATTAAATTGAGCAGGTGATTTTTGGGCATTTGACACTCAGTATTATAATATAGGAGTAGAGGAGAGTTTCCTTTAACGTTTAGTTTACAACTGTGATTTGAAAAATAAAGAGTGATTTCAGATAAGATCACCAAAGGGTGGTTGGTCGGCATTTTTAAATCAACTGATGTTTAATGTGTCATTGTCTAGTGTCTGGTATAAACACATCCACTCACTTTTGAAAAACAAAAACCTTTGGGGACAGGAATAGTCGTGCGGCATAAAGAGGTGGGCTGCTGCATTAACGCGCACTAATGGAGGGGGCATGTTTGAAAGTGAATGACTAAAATGATAAAATTAGACGGATTCCAAAACTTTCTAGAAACCAGTTATGGGTATAGCTTTTTTGTAATATAGAGTAATATTATTTATTTATCATTGAATTTCATTTTACTAAAAATTGCCAAACATGACTGCTCGAACGACAAATGGCAAAGTTTGGAGGCTTGAATCTCATGAAAGAATTCAATCACCATCATATACTTTTCAAACAGTATTTATTTATATATGGCTATTATTTAAAATATATATTAGATATCTGAATGATCACGATAGTCGGGATATATTTAGGCAAATATAGGGGAAAATCAAACAAGAAAACATTTTGATGCAAATAAAACAAAAACACCACCTTTGATTTCTTTTAAATTTGGGTATTGTGTTACATTCTACTTAGGCATTCATTTCTATTAAGAACATGTTGCATTCTTTTATTGAGAAGAAGACACTAGCTCCCCAAAATATGGTCTTTTTCAAAGCCTACATTAGCAGATGACCGATACGATAAGTGACTCTGAGTTCCAGTTTCATGAAACTAACACACATCTTTCCTATATTTTATTCAGATGAGGTCATTAACAACTAGAGCAATCGGTGACACAGTAAAAGTGAGGATAAATTACTGTGTACGAAAAGCTGTCATATTACAGACTAGTTGATCCAAGAAAAGGTCACTGGGTTGCTGGGAAATCTGTTTACTTTATTTCCTAAGACACTACATGCTCCTCTCTCTTCCCCTCTATCTTCATATCTCCTTTATATATATAAATGACTTATATTTAGAATAAAAACATACTCATGCACTCCCTTTCTGCGTGGCAGTGTTCTGTGGCTAGCAACAATCATCCTGCTCGCGAAGATCACGATTATGGCGCAATAGTTGACGGAGGTAGCAGACGAACTCCTTGCTAGTTCTGGCAAAACTGCCGTTACAATCTTTTTTCGCATTTTTCCACTCGCTGTCTAGGATAAGGGGTTCGCTTCAACCAGTCAAATATCACCGCCGATGCCTGTTTACTGACCAGTCGTGCCTGTCGCCATCCCACTCACTGACGTCACGGGCGATAATATCATGCACAAAGATGCACACCGACAAATATAGAATCTCCGAATACTCCATGCCCCGCCTAAATACAATAGAGCGTAAACACTGTCGCAATGTTAACCTAGGAGAAGTTAACATAGCTACAGTGTTTACACTCTAAACAAAAGGCCTGGCGTGTGGTATGAGCCGGATCTTCACACGATGTGCAAGGTGACCCCTGGGAACATGTCTGCTGCTTTAAGTACTTCACGAAAGGCGAGCTACAATGTTCGTGCCAAGGTCCCATCCAGAAGGACGTAATATCTGTAGTGCTGGACGGGGACAAAACGTTCGTACCAAAGCGTTTCTTGAAACGCTCAATCCCAAAGCCTTTTATGTATACAAAGACAAAGCTATGTTGATTCCGGCGTTTGGCTAACGAAGTTTTATTCCTTGCGCCCTAGGGGAGTTAAATGGGCGCAGCACACACAAACGCACCACGAAGTGTGCGTTTGTGTGCGCTGCGCCAATTATTACCTTTGTATTGCCGCTCTAGAGAACTGTGACAGGCTCAACATTCAACACTGGTGAAATGAATTCAGCATTTCTTTTAGATCCACTAACTGGCCTTTTGGGCAGTGACAACAAAGGTTCCTCCAGAGTGCGAGGGACTGGCCTTTTGGACAGTGACCACAGTCTCTGTGATCACTGCCCAAAAGGCCAGTTCTACGCTGAGGTACTCATATCCCAGAAAATTAAGGGTTGTGCTTACAACACTGGGAGTCCGGTGACCTTGTGAAAAAAAAACAATGGATCCTGAGACTTTCGTAGAAGTCGTTCAAGTAACGATTGAACGTTGAATGTTTCCACAACCATATCCGAAAAACGCAAGGTAAAGCGATCTTTGATGAAAAGCAGTGCATGCAACGCGGGAATATTATCTTTCATTTTGACTCTTGCTGAAAACTGGACCATCGCGCTTCCTGAGCAAAAGTTTAAGCATACCTCTGGAAAAAAACGTTA
>JAZHYW010054944.1:0-15806 GCA_037355805.1 Ixodes ricinus
TATGAAACGACTTGCCTTGTTTTGAATCGATTCCAGTTTCCAAATCTGAATAGGCTTTATGAGGCCAACCAACTCAAGCTAGCATAGTCCAACTTAGATCGTCCAAAACTTTTTGTAGGCCGTTATGTTGTTGCAGGAACGTGGGGTGAGGCGTGTAAGTTACGTTTAATATATCCTAAGCGATGTGGCAGTGCTAATCACACTTGTCTATAACGCGAGCGCGCGGCTTTCTCCGGTGAGCGCCAGACTGGCGGCATTCGGGTGAAATCCGAGCTAGTCACGTGGCGCAACATGGACCGGCCCGCCCGGAGGGCGGCCTGCCAATACCACCTAGAATACAAGGCCTGGCATGACGTTTCGGTTGGTAGATCCCCGACCCGCCCCAAGCGGCAAACAGGCTGTAGCTGACGAGTAAGGGCCGCGTCCCAACTGCGTCGCACTCACTTGCGGCCACAGCTGTGTGCGTGACAGTTGAGCGCGAGCAGATAGCGAGCCCAGTTCACTGCACGCACGCGACGCTCGGCCAGGAGCGATACACGCGCTCCTGGCTTTGGAGACGCGGCATTTCGAGCGCGCTCGTTCTGCGGAATACCAGGCAGCGACCCGGAGTATAAAAATTTCCCTCGAAGATGGCGTCCACCGCTAGCATCCGCGCGTCCAGCGAAGGGCTTTGCAGCCCTTCGCAATGCAGGCAATTTCACTCACGCATTTGACGCTCCACGTGAACGTCTAACTTCATCGTATGCCATAAGCAACAGACACTTGGCGTGAGCATCTGTTTCATTATCTGCTACGCAAACCATTGAAGCAGTGACGTAGCGACGACGTCGCAGACGACGTCGCAGACGATGTGCGACGACGGTGCTCTATCCGCCAGTCAGGGGCGCTGAGGGGATCTACTATGATGACGTTTAGAGGAGAAAACGCGCAGGCCTTGTGTTCTAGGTGGTATTGGTCCTGCCCACTCTATCAGCTTGATAAGCGATAAAAGTAAAGGGATTTATGATGCATTCTTGTTTTTTGACGACATCGCTGATAATGCGCCTCATGTCTTTAGTTTGTTTGGCTTTCGTCTCGAGCAATGATGTTTGTAAAAAGCGTGCGAGCAGCCTTCCGCGTTCGCTGCCAGCTGGTAGTAGTGGGCAGGACACCCCTCGAGCGGGCCAGTTCCAGGCGTCAGCGCCACGTGACTCAGCTTAGTTTCCGCGAATGCCACCAGTCCAGCGCCCCCCGAGAAAAGCCGCACAGCTCGCGCGCGTGATAAACAAGTGGGATTAGCAACTGCACAAGCACCACCCACTATAGTATTAATATGAGTATTTATAGTTCCACACTTTTTCAAGGTCACCGTTAGTAAGGATCGATATAGTTACCTATTCCTGGATTACGTCTCGCCACGTATCGCACCCCTGTGAAACGATATTTAAATCCTGCTATAATAACACAGAGTCATCGAGGTGTGCAATAAAACGATAAATAACACAGTTGTCCGCAAAAAGTTTTCTGGAAGATGTTAGATGAAGAGGAAGGTCATTAATATATATATGAATAGGCATAGACGCGGTCCCAGAACGCTTCCCTGGGGAACACCAGATATTACGGTGAGGCTCCATGATTCGTCCTGGTTAACATATACCACTTGATTCCAGCTAATTAAGAATTCGCACATCCAGGGTATAATAAAAGAATGAATATTTAGTCCAGAAAGCTGATACAAACGTCGTTGGTGAGGAACCGTGTCGAATGCTTTTGGAAAATACATAAAAATCACATCAGTAGGTTTAGACTACTCAAAATGGTGATGCAGGTCAGTAACAAACCCGAAACGCTGGGCCTCACAAGCTCGAAACGCTGGGTAACCCTTCCAAAAACCACGCTGATTGTTATATATTAAATTACGTTTCATAGATAACTCATGACATGAAAGTATATGACATGTTTTATTATTTTGCAAAGCACACTAGTTAATGATATGGGTCTGTAATTTGTATAGTCATTTTTGTAAAATAAAAAGGGGTTGGAGAATATGTACTTTGTTAATTTGAGAAACTAAATGTTTATTTCTTAGTTCGTTCGACGCCAAACATGCAAAACTATATTCGCGATAGGCGCCTGTAACATCTACAGAGTCCGTGACACTTTTTGCATCTCAAAAATGAGTTATACACCTGTTACGGATTACGACCGTTTGTGTGTTTGCTTTCTGCACTCCACCAAACAATTGTGCAGAATTGTTAAAGGGGTACTTTAACGATTCTGCACATTCGACAATTTGATATGAAGCTAAAACAAACAGTCAAATATATCCGCGGTTTTCAGTGCCGTTACATCAGAAAAAGCAGGCTTGCAGATCGAGTGGTCAGTTTAGAAATGGACTATGCCGAGCGTTTGTTACGTGCTGCTGCGTGGGTGCTGGAACGAGCTTCCTTCCAACGCGTCTCATTTGACACCACAAAATTGATTGTAATCAGTTGGGAACAAAGTATACAGTCTAAGGAGCGAACCCCTGCCTTCTGATGACGTCAATTTTTTTATTGATGTCAGCAGAAACTTTCATTTCGAAAAAACACGGCGAGGACCAAAATTTTCAATTCAATAACTTCGCAAAAAATATTTTGGCCCAAAAATTTTGGTTATCAATTTAACGATGTTTGTGGGTTTGTTTAACAAAATTTAGCCAACTATGAAGGAAACGCCGGAGTACACCTTTAACGAAAATTCGAGAAACCCACTTAACCAAATGTCCTAAAATGTCACGTCAAGCTAGGGCAATTTGAAAAGTTGCGAAATGTTCAGCTTTTTTTTCGGAAAGTTCCGATGTCGTAAACCCCTTCGTCACACGTTCGACACTAAAAAAGAGCGGCACTACAAAAAAAATTCGCATGGCTTGCATGGTATCGTATGAGTAGTCGCCAGCCACCATCATCATCATCATCATCATCATCATAAAGCCTTTATTTGTGCCAATCAACAACCAACAAAGGTCTGCAATGTGGCACAGTAAAAAAAATTGCACAGCTGTAAAACATGCTCCACTGATAAAACTAGCATGCAACAAAACACGACAGTACATTTTAGCGACGGAAAATAATCTCATCTAATTGTCTACTGAGATTAACATAGCTATTAAAGATATCAAAATTTTCATGCCCAAGATTGTTCACACTTGTCTGCATTCTTGTTGTTGGTGATATCATGTGTTGATTGTGGGGATAAAAGTGAGAGCTCTCCTATTTGAGCTGAGTCGGTACGTTCAAATTCACTGTGAACAATAGTGTTGAGTCAATGTCCCTGTGAACTATTTTATACAAGAAGGCTACATCGCGCGATAATCTTCTGAGAGATAGACACTGTAGGCCAAATTTGTCGAGCAGGAGTTCATAGTTGTAAAAATGCCTACGGCCAAGGTATTTGTCATAAATTATGCGCACAAGGCGTCTCTGAACGGACTCTATTTTAGCTGCATCACGTAGCGTCAGTGAATCTACACCACATGAGCCAAAGTCTAGTCGCGATCTGATAATAGAACAAAATAAATGAAGCTAAACAAGCATAGTCTCGCAAGCTTCCTATACTTCTGTTTCACCCTACGATGGAGTAAAGGCAGCGCATACGGACCGCTAGATCTCAATCACGAGCCACGTAGAAATTGCGTATTGCGCTTTGATACACGTATTAGTGCCCGCGCCTCGGATCGCTGATGGGAACGGGCGGCGAGTGGTCTGAATCGAAATAGCACTTGAGTGATCTAAGCCAAATTCTTCTTGGCAAAAAAAGAGGCCGTTTGCAGTGTCGAAGCTATAGAAATGATGCAGCGTTTTGGGGTTCGAGCATTTTACGTCCACCCTTAATCAATGCTAGGCGTGTCATAGTGAGCGTGGAACGTGATTGACCTGGCGGCCTGTGGTTTGGCCTTTAGTCCATCGTAGGATGAGACAAAGTATAGGTATAGAGTGATCATTCCAAGTAATCTAAATGCAGAACAGGCAGTATAGGACATATGGCAGCCAAAAGATAGATTAGTGTCAAAGTACACTCCGGAGATCACGAAGCGATGATACTCTAAAATGCACTTTTCTAATCAATTGAGTATGAATAATGTATATCTCACGTTTTTTACAAAGACATCACCTTAGTTTTTCTGGATTAATGATTAAACAATTTTCCTGACACCAGCGTAAAATATGCAATGCGTCACTCTGAAGAAGGTCACAGTCGTCGATCAAACTGACACTCAAAAAGAGCTTGATGTCGTCAGCGAATAACAGCACGTTTGAGTTTACTACGCAAGTAGATATCTCATTGATAAAGATCAAAAACAAAGTAGGACCCAAATTGGAGCCCTGTGGTACTCCCGATGACGGATAAAGCGGACTGATAAGTTATTTAAAAATGCGTACGACACAACGACGGTCAGTCAGGTAGCTTTCAGCTTGGCAGCAATAAAAGCACAGGGGAAACACCACTACGCGACAACTTGTGCAAGCAGCAAAGCGTGGTTCACCTTATCAAAAGCTTTGAGAGGTCAAAATATACAACGTCAACTTGACCGGCATTACAAACAAAAGGCACGAATAATCAAGGAAGGAACAGAGGTTTGTCTCGACTGACCACGCCCCTTGATAAAACCGCAGTTGAAAAGAACTGATACGTCGTTTGAAATAAAAGACAGACGAGGCGCATCACTATCTCAAATACCTTTGAAAAGAACATAGCAATGATACAGGGCGATAGTTCCAACCTGCGAAGCATCCCTGGTCTTATGAATAGGAACAACAATAGACTCTTTCCACACAGATGGAAATATACCCTTACTCAATGAAATATTAAATATATGCTCTAAGATAGGCGCAAAAAGATTCGAGCATCCTTTAACAATAAAGTTAGGCACATAATCTGTACCAGATGTTAGTTTCGGCTTCAGTTTCCTAATAGCCGCTAAGATCTGCTAACAGGTGACTTTGTCTACTGCACAAACATCAGAGTATACAGGATCGCCAAGAAATGCACTATCTTTAGGAACATCAGAGGAAAAAAGCAACCACGGAAATGACTTGCAAAAAAAGTTAGCGATATCCTTCTAGGTTAGACAGATAATCGGAATTTCTTCTCAGACAGATACCGTGTACTACCTTTTGTATGTTGTTCCAGCAAATTTCCAAAACTTATCTGGTTTGTAGAAAAGACTATCTTCTACTGCGTTTAAATGCACACACTCGTCATGAATAAACAAGTTTTTAACAAGAGACCGATAAATGCTGAACTTAGCATACCACACTTGCGATCCATTTTTTGTCAATTTGTGACAATGCGATTTTTTTTTAATGTAATATATTAGATCCTTGGAATACCACGAAGGATATCTTCTAGTTTCGATGATCGTTTTGGAATAAATTTTTCCATTCCATTCCTCACTACCGTCGTAAACGACCTGCCGCTGAGTCGACTGAATCGTCCTTTAAAATGGAGGACCAGTCGTACTTTCAAAACCTATAAAGACCAAAATAATCGCCTGTGTTGAAAGAGTAATACGTCTGCTTTGAGCGAGCGGTAGATTTCAACGAGTTGTGGAAAGCGACAATACAGGATAAGTAAGGGCAGTCGACGATCCAACAAGCGAAACATCGGCAAGAGTTAGCTTCGATGATCGGCACATTTGAAAGAAAACACCAAGGACGTTCCCAGCGCTGTTTTTAAACCCGTTTAATTGACTAAGGCCATTAAAATGGTTAAATATTCAATAGATAGACGATTTGTTTGCTGTTATACTCACTTTGACTAGTAACAAACCTGACTGCCAGTTGGCACCAGGTAGGTTAAAATCACCATAAATGTGCACCCTGAACTTGAAAAGTCAATTCCTATTTCAATGTGTCAAAGTCGGCTACAAAAACACGATTATCCGATCGGGGAAAATAATAATTCCTTTAATAAGGTAAGCGCACAACCATCTTTTGAAAGCAATTCTATCCAAACGCATTCTGGGTAGGTTTGAGGGTCACGTCTGCGATGCGAGGTAACTGACTGATTTACGGCGATTAATACACCGCCTGAATTTCTGGCGAGTTAAAGATAGTCAACGGCACGACGTAACGCAGCATATAAAGGTGGAAAATAGTCTGCACTTGAAATTTCCTCGTTCAGCCATGTTTCAGTTAGACAAATGATATTAAAATTGAAGAGACTACATTCGGCAAAGTGTCCGCTTTGGTCTGTAAGCCACGAGTGTTTTGGTATGCGCATTAAATGTCTCCATCATTCATCTTGGCATGATTGTTTTCAGATGAGCCTCGTACGCGAAACGTCCAACCTTCCAAAGAACGGGTGAACGAACGACGGAAGCGCCGTTGCGGCAAGCTTCATCATTATACGAAAGCATGTGCTGCGCTGGCAACACAAAAACGCGCACGTGCACAGGCCAAGACAGAGCATTGCCCCATACTCGCGGCCACGGCGCAAACAGCAGGTTCCGCAGAGGTCTCCACAGATGTTTATTGGCGACAGGCGCCAGAGACACTGCGTCGCAACGCCGCGCAAGCTGTCAGCGTCAAGTTCCCCGGCTTTTTCTGAACGTTTTAAAGACCGCGATCCTCTAAAAGTGGCATGGGAGGATGTTTTGATTCAGTAGAAACAATTCTTAAACACGTCATGCAACGTCTTCTTTAAAACATGCGAAGAGTCAGCGTAGTATCGACAAAAGCGAACTAAGCAAATTGCAGCAGGGTTCGTAGCCGGGCCATTTTGGCAGTGGATCAGGACGAATGATCTAATCTCAACCAGCAGCGATACTGTTTGCCTGTCAGTTCCTGCCTGAATCACGCTCGCCACGTCGCTGCGGAGAAAGCGCTCCGCGGTAGGCGCAGCCACCAGAATATCTCGTTGCCGATAGATCACACTCCGGTGCATAGCGCAGTGGCGAGCTGTCGCGAGAGAGAATAAAATGCCATTCCCAGATAGGTTCGCACTCAGGTAGCAGGCACTGCGTAAGACATTCCCACGCACAGCACACGAACCTTTAAAATACCCAGTTTCATTAACGCACAGAGAGGCTGGGCGAATCATACGGAATGTATCATGCACGGTAAGCCGGTCACTAACAAAATCTGACAGTTATATTCGCAAAGAATGGCAATAGCGCAATGCTGCATATCATCGCTTACAAGCAAGGCCATGCGTGGCAGCGTCTCTGGAACGATGCCGGTCCGGCGTAACATTTCCACCATGCCGGGGTGCGCGAGGGACACGCCAATAGGTACGAGGGTAAGATGGTGGCGTCTGCCACCGCCGACGGCCAGCGCCGAGTATGGACGCACCGCAGTGCCTGGGAACGCAGGAGGCGCGTATCGCATAATCAACGCTGCTCTGGGACATTGGCGAGGGCCACGGCTCAAAGGGGCGATGGGGCATTTTTGCACGTTACGCTGCAAATACCGTTTTCAGGAACAAATCCCTACAGGCGTTAATGGACTCCTGTGAAACACAACGCCCGTTCTTCACCACACGCAACCGAAGTCAGCGAAAAAAATTAAAGAAAAACGAGCATGCGCCCACCCCAACTCGTGCACCCAGAACAAGCGGCCACGTGGTCTCGGTTGCTCGATCACATCCCGCCAATGTTGACTGCAGCCACGCGCTGGGGATGGCAAGCGCACAGGACACGCGCTGGGTTTCAGACTCCATGGTTCGGCCATTGGCCCCTGTTATTGCAGCGATTGGACACGGGCCGCTACTCTCGCAGGTCTTCTTTCGGAGCTATCGATTAATCACAAGCCCAGCACCGAGTGACCACGCAATGCTTCCGGGTCCAACCTATGGGCGCCGTAGCCCGGAAGATCGGCTACCGGGCGAGGCCTACGACCGGCAAGCTAAGCATCAAGCGAAGTTTTCGTTATGGATGGGAGATATTGAATGGTGAAAATCGTCTACTTTGTCCCAGCTATACAACCGCAACAAAGTGAGTTATTTGCAACAGTGGAGTTGGCAAAGGCATCTCGCTGAGTCCCGAAGCTAGTGCCAGCAAGCTCATGTCATAAGAAATATTCCAATTGAACATTGTTGCCACCCCCCCTCTTTAAGCGGTTAGAACTGACTTGACGAGCGATTCGCAGCTGCCATTCCACGTATCGTGGTAGCTTCAGAACTGGACGCGAGCGCAGCACTCGTTGATGCAACGAATATGCGACTTCATGGCGCACTTCGATAAGCGCTTTGGTGCTTTCTACATGCTTTCTAAAATCTTCGTCAGGTGTGACTGTCGTTTAGGTATTTTTTTATCTTCTATTGCTTTGTGTTCCTTCGCATATCGAAAACGGCACCTGTACGGCAGCTCGGAAAAAGAGTTGTTTAGTCTCTTCCTGCGCCCTGGTGCGCATGCAGCAAGGCGCGCTTGGAAACTTTGCACGACAAGCAGCGAAACGTCCTGGCTGGCGGTACATCTCGCCTCAGCAGCTCGCTGGGTTTGAAGGTTAAGCCGGAATCTCGTACCGGCAAAGGTGTACAGTCTCACAGTTGTAGATAGCTCTCACCCCAGGAAGTTTTAACTTCTCACAGAGTGCACAGAGGGACTGTAGCAAGGCAGTAATAGAAGATAATTTTCAATCGTTCTTTGACGTTCTCATGTCCAGGTGATTCGTACAGAAATCATTTGACTCTGAAGGCCGCCCTGTTCGTCGATTGTCGATCGAATCACACCGGCGGAGGTGGTGGTCGTGGTGTAAAAGTAAAGCTCGGATCATCTTGTGTCCTGTCTCATTTCAGGCCTTTAGAGGCACCCCTTTGTTGATGGATGTAAAGATGCTCGTATGCGTTGCTAAAAATATGCCCAGTAGTTTCCTTCTTTATCCTTCTCTTAACCGTACAGGCACATTCATCACAAAGTTTTCTTTTCAAGTTGTCTTTTTGTGTGCTCTGCAAGCTGTCATTGTTCAGTTGACTTGAAACACTCACTCAGTGTCTCCGTGAGCTAAGATAAGTCATCCGAGATCAAATGTCTTTTCATTCGTTGCCAGGCGAGCTCTCGTTAGGCAATTCTTTTGAGACGTCAGACAGACAATCTCATTTTCGATATGTCTCTGCCGGAACCATCGATTGCGCGAAACGATAAGAAGTATAAGCTTCAAAATACAAAGAAACTTGCCGTGATACCGCTGCTCTATGCTTGTTTCGGTTTCTGTGCCTTTAAAGAGATTTCAAAATCTTTGATCTCTAGAAGTAATTTGTAATGCCCCAAACATGTCACAGACCATTATTGCTAAAATTGTTAGACTTGCTTTTTTTTTACTAGGATTGACTTCTTTAATTATCAGTCCGGATAATATAAAGTCATTCATATAGATTTTATTCTATCCAATGTTTTATTTTTAATTTATTGAGTACAGTTGAGCAGGACAGTCATCAGAAGAAATCTCCTCTTTTTTTCTCAGTTGGTACGTTGCTGTTGTGTCCACCAATCTAGAAGGCGATATTTAGCATTAGACGTTAACAACTCTTAATAGTGTGCCGATGGTGTATCTGCGTTATTTTGTCGTGCATAAAATTTGTGTATCGATATTAGTCTGACGTGCAAGCATGCCACTCTCATTAAAGTCTGATTCACAGTTAGGAGTGCAACGTCCTACGTGAACGTGAAGACACAAACTGTGATTTCATATTTTCTAAAACATTTTTCGTACTTCCATCGAAGAGTCAATCACGTTAGTCTCCGTCACCTGCGTTTCTCAGGATGTCATGTGCGGTGAATAACTCTGGAAGTGCCTCTCTGACGGTGTCTTCCTTTGCGCAGGCGAGACCTGGGTCCTGATGTTCGGTCAGCGCCTGCGTTCTGGCGCTATGACCAGGTAAAACGTGGCGTGTTCACAATCTTCACAAACATCAAGCTCAACAAAAGGTGGACGGTTCCTCTGTTAACCCTTATTGACGAGATATATTAAAGTGCCTAAAACATTAACTTTTTAAGATATTACACTATAGCAGATCAAATAAAAGAACAGAGCTGAATAAAAATAAATCCGGTAACCTGAAGTTCTAGCTTTGTTGACTTTGTGTAATAAGGCAAAAGTTCCAAAAATGGCTTGCAGCGTAACCTCTGTGGATACTGTAAAATAACAATATTATCGGCGTATACGATAGCCTCAAGGTAAAACAGTTACTATCGCAAAGTATTATTATGCAAGAAAAACACATATCAATGTTATTGAGTAAACTTGTATGGACAAACAAGAAGACGAACACGAAGGAGTGGACAAGGACAAAGTTGCCTTGTCCACTCCTTCGTGTTCGTCTTCTGTGTTTGAGCGTGCTAGAAATTTCTCAAATGAACCAGCTAACCCAATAAGCTCACTAATATATCCATGTTTTTCGCCGTTCTTCCGCTCTCGGTCGCCACGTATTTCCGCGCCAAACTTCTCTTTTCTCGTCAACTATTTGCTTATCTCTTCACTAGATGGCTCTGAAGTTTCAATCTTCGGGACCGTTTCAGTGAAGGCTATGGACACGTTGGCAGCCACGCCGGTGTCACAGGAATTCCGTTCTCGGTTCTTCCTCACATAATGAGAAACACGCGCAAGGGACAGGACAGCAGAGTAGGAAGCACACATGGACACAGGACATCCTCACGCTTTGACCACGTAGCTAGTTTGTTTAAACTTCACACCTTTTGGACACATAAAATAAAGCGTACAGGACTACTGTTAACAAGGGAATTATAATAATCGAGATTAACACTCCCAAATAGATGACGGGGGTCCCTTAGGAATTAAAGTGTTTTCTGAGTAGCCAAAATTACAATAAGTGTCGGTGTCAGGTCTCTCGGTGTGTTGGGGGTATTTTAAAACATACTGTGTCATAAGCCTTCTTCTCCATCTTCGGTCTAGACCAGAAAGTGGCGTATGAACCTTTTGATCGCAAAAACACACTCTGTCAAACAGCGTGTTTATTGTGGTGCAGACGCTCGTGCCGTTTCTCACGAAGCTGTACAATGCAAACTGATTTGTGTCTCAAACATGTGATTGCACTGAATGCGAACATTCTGCAGCAGTGCATTTTACACCACTCAATTTATTTTTCAGCAAGAACAAATCGTAATGACCACCAGCATATAGTGAGATGACGTCACCGCTGAAACCGTGTTAAGCAGTTCAATTTTCAGAACTGCGATGTTCTCAAATCTACCAAAACTGGATGTCCAAATAACAGCAGTAGTACATAGCAGTTCTGCGATGATACCGCGGCAGCCCTAATAAAATGTTAGAGCGCATCACTGACAAAGCACGGAGTTGTAAAGTGAGGGCTACAAACGAGTGACGTAACACCGAAAATAACATTAGCATCCCGAGGAAGTTTTTTCCTAAGTGCCAAGTTCAGGCAAGCTGTTACTCAAATGTCATTTATATTAGGATTATTAGAATATTTGTCTGTCCTTCGCACTATTTATGTTTAATTTGGAATATCATTGCATCTTTATGTATTTGTTTTCGCAGTAAGTATATGTATCCGATCTTTGAAGAACCGTTTATTACATTTTTTTCTGCATATTTTGTAATTTGCTTTAGATCTATCATGTAAGAACAAAGTCCGTTTTGGCATACCCGCGACATTATAGTGTTTCAGAAACAGCGAAAAACATGTTTCATGGAAATCGACTTGCAGCTGGCGAATATTCAAATATCGTCCTCCCGCATCGTTTTCAAGCGGTTATGTGAACTTGATACAACCAAATGTATTGAGGATTGAAGATATATTCTATTACCTGAATGAATATTTAGTATAAAACGGGCCCCATCACCTAAAGATTCATAAATGCGCTCACAAATTATCTAAAAGACATTTGCCAATATTTTCCGGGCTCTTGTCATCGATAGTCACGCGTGCTGCAGCGTGAGCGGATGGCTTCGAACTTTATTTATCAATACAGCCAGCCCAGTTTAGGGCCAAGGCAGGAGTGGGTGATTGACATGCAATTGGTACACTGCCATCTCCGAATAGCATGTTCCGACAGATATACAAACAACAACAAAATTTCTTCCTATACAATCAATGCACGAAACCTTAAGCCACCCTTTCTTTATATTTCAAAGTAGATGGATACAGATGCAAAATAATCAAACATCTGTTTTCATTGAACTTCATAATTAAAGAGTAATCAAAAACATTCTTAGCACTGAAAAAGGATCTCGACAGCTTTCAAACAAAGAATGAATCAGTACAACAACATACTAACGAAAGAACTGTCTATAAATCAATTGTTTGTACAAAAAGAAAAAAAGATTGTTTATAACTATTTATTCGGGAATTAAAGGGGGGACGGGGGGGGGGGGGCTACGGTCTCTAGGCGATGCAAACGTTCCGAGAAGAAGCCTCTGGTTTAAATATTTCGAGCTATCAATTTGTATACTGTTTTGAAAATCTGAAAGAACTTGACCTGTTGGCACGCTCTTCTGTTTGCCAGACGATTTATATTACTCTTGTTTTAAGAGGGCCTCTGACACGCCAAAAAAAAACTTTTATTACAAGCTAGGCGTTGGAAATGGCATATCAGGACATTACAAAAAAATTGTTTCACTATAAAGTTGCGTAGCTTTTTATAAAAAAAAGAAATACGAGGCCCAATTAATAGTCTTCCGGGGCACTGAGACGTAACAGTGTACCCTGCCGTATCGGGGCGGTCAGAAGGGAGGCATCGCCGGAAGTCACGTGAGTTGTCTCGCTCCTCGTGCTTAACGCGATCGCGTGTACATTTTTTAAATATGTTGTTCATTCTCCGCACCTCCACCGCGATCAAGCAGATAACAGTTTCTCTAATTGCTTTTCATCATAATGTTGCTGTAAAGGCAGAAGAAGAGAATTCAGTGAAATGACGGGATCAACTACAATGCCTGAAGGTGCTGTGAGAGGACCGTTCCGGTATTTCAGCAACTGAAGAAGAAAGAGATCACACTGCATGCATTTCGTTTACTTGTACTTGGTACACTCACCAGTTCGTATTCTTTAGACGGCAGGCATCTTCAGTCTGGAAGTATCCGATGATTCCAACAACCTCGGTGTCTGAACCTTCAGCAATGCGATCGGGCGTGTCGTATATTAGTAATCCTAATTTCTGCGAGCGTTCGAAATTTTTTGCTTTAAAACTGATAGCTTGTTTTGTGCCGAGTGTAGCTCTGTATCATCGGATTCGACGGCATGCACTCGTACACTGGCTTGTACTCGCAACGCTTCCATCATTGACCTCATCACGTCGATCCACTGACTCTCTGTCCTCACATTTTACAGCACGCAAACTAATCAATGGTGCAGCGATAAACAGCTAGTGGAACTGAAACTTCGTTTTCACTATCGCTCGTACAAAAAGTAGAAAAAATTAAGAAACGTTTTAGGCACGGTACGCGTGAGAGCACGAGGAGTGAAATTCCACGTGACTTCCGGCGAACCCACATTTAGTGACGTAGGTCGATGCCTCTCCTGTGATCGCCCGGACAACTTGCGGTACACTGTTACGCTCACTGCACTGGCAAGAAATTTGAAATGGGCCTCGTGTTTCTATTTTTTATAAAAAAGACTACGCAACTTTATAATGAAACAATTTTTTGTAATGTCCTGATATGCCATTTCAACGCCTAGCATGAAAAAAAGATTTTTGGCGTGTCAGAGGCTTTTTAAGTCCCGTGACAGACGTGTCCGTCTAAAATCTGAAACTACAAGCCCTGCTAGTAACTGGACGTCTTCGAGTTCCTTGACCAGAGAGCTCTGCCATTGGCTCCACACTGCATACGCGTATTCTAAGACAGATCTAATTGTTGATTATATGCAAGAATTTTCACAGAAGGAGGAGAGTGCTAAGCGTGCTCTTAGGTACCAATTTGTTTGTTGCACGCTTTTAACATACCTGCATGCTTTTTCCAATCTAGGTCACTCGATAAAAACACTCCCAAATATTTATAACTTTCAACTTTTGGTCAGCTGTACGCCGTCAACATCATCAACCATGCAAAGTTCAAGATTTTTTTTTCATTAGTCATTAGAGAATGTACCCAACTCGATCATACTATTACTAATAGCACCACCATCACTTCATTCCTAAATCATCTAGATACTCTCTTACATCGCGATTAAAAATTGAGAGTGTCCTGTTATACGAACTTTATTATCCTCATTTGTATGTAATAATTGTTGCATTTAAAATGTTTTACTTTTCCATCTACTAGTTCAACATAAGCATATTTATGTGAATGATCTACTTTGATGTTATACTGCAAGATGCATGTACGTTTTTTCGTAGTGTGTGTTCAGCCCTAAAAATCTATCGTGATATTGATGGTATTTTTAAACAAACAAAAATAAATAAATGAACATAACCGGAAGACGCCATGTTTTTTTTTGTAGACAAGATGGGTTTGCCTGCAGTAGTTGTACTAGAAGTATAACTGAAGAAAGTAAAGGTTGAAGATTGATTGCACGACAACAGGCCATAAAACTAGTCTTCCTACTTTCTTCTCTTTGAAAACAAGATGGACTGACACATCATGCGTGCTGGTTTTCTTACTTGTAGAAGGCGCTGTACACACCTGAAATCTTTTAGACGTCACCCGCTGTCCCTCGGTTCTAGGCTAACCTGGTCGATTGCGATCGCGCACCCTCCTCTCCCTATATCTTTTTGCCCGTCCGTCTATACACAAACTCATCTCTGTTACGTCACGGCGCTGGTGGCGCGTCGGTCGCACTTCCGGTCTGGGGCTGTGGGCGGAAGGCCCTGCGAGGAGTGTATTCTGCGTTGTTTTGAAAGGAACCTGACGAAAACATGCCTTTTCGTCAAACCGCCGCGACTGGGGCTGTACCAAAAGAGTCGAGAGGTTTGAAGATCAGTTTCATGTTCTCGGTCTCGTCCGAGAACGTGATATGTGCGCATGGAAACGGTAAACCAGACGCCGCCGGACCACAATTGTCATGGAAGTACTTTGGGTCAGCGAATAACCGCCGGATACTCAGTGGTCATCAGATTTGTCTGTTCTGTTCCGGCGTGAACGCTGAAAACCGTCGGGTTGCACGACCCACCTGCGGACTACGTTCAGTGCGTCTTGGGGCTCGAACGGCTGCGTCTTGATCGTGCAACCAGCTCGTCTGCCTTGCCTTTTCAGACACCTTCGTGTTGCCAGTCGGCTTTCAGGACGACACCGGGCCCGCAGGACCAAATGTTGGCCCGGTACTTGCGATAAGAAGGCAGTGCAGGCCCCAAAAGGACATTCTGTTTGAAGGCTGCGTTAGCAGGCCTCGACGCAAACAGTAGATGCGTTGCCGAGGATGCTGATTATTGTTACCAGCGGCCATCAACGACCGCAGTTATGCCTGACTTACTTCGTCCGATTCTGCTCACGATTTTCAGTATCGACGTCGACCATCTCAGCTACGGTTCACGCTTTTGCAGCCCGAGCGACGTCGCGACTGAAAATTGCGAGCGAAATCTCATCATGTGAATCAGGCTTTAGCGTAGCATTCTGCGGCGTCCGCAGAAATATTAAGGCTCGTTACACCGCAGCTTCGCGTGTGACGAGCTCGTTAATTTCGCTGACGCCGCCTCACGCAGTCATACATTGCCAGGAAGACGTAGAATCAACAATCCGAATGCGATAAAGGGCAAGGGGACTCACACTGACGCCGACAACATTGCATTTCAATGGTTTGTTCATGGGCGACGGCGAGGCTTGTTGCCCACACACCCATCGCGCATGCGCGGCGCCGGTGGCGTCCGCTAGGGCGCTCCGGTTTGTTTGCAGAACATGAGTTGGTGTATACGCATGAATGCATCGATATATATA
>JAZHYW010054945.1:0-13383 GCA_037355805.1 Ixodes ricinus
GGACAAATTCGATATTGCGAAAACTACGCGTCGCAACAAAAAAGACTTGTGTCGTTTTGGTCTGGGCCAGGGCCCCATTTAGCGAAAATTATTAAAGTCCGGGATAATTAGGTTGTTAATTATTTTTGCGTAATTAAGTTTTTTAATATTGTGTTTAAGGGCATGGTTTCAATTAGAAAATTGCTCAGCATCATCAAAAAACACTAAATCAACAAATTGCAGAACGATAGAAGGCACACGCAGCATTTTACGGCGTTCTGAAAAACCGCAGAAATTTGACGGTGTTTTAAGTTTCGGTTTGTTATCAGAGCGCATCTCGACCCCGACGGCACCGCGCCCTCGTGGAGAGATAGTGCAACCAACCTCTGCTGCGCTGTCATCGCGCGACGCAGCAGAGGCTGGTTGCACTATCTCCACGGGGCGCGGTGCGCCAGGGCGGAGATGCGCTCCGATAGGAAACCGAAACTTAAAAACCTGTCGAATTTGTGCGGTTTTTCAGAAAGCCGTAAAATGCTTCGCGTGCCTTCTATCGTTCTGCAATTTGCTGATTTAGTGTTTTTTGATTATGCTGAGCAATTTTCAATTGAAACTATGCCCTTAAACACAATATTAAAAAAGTTAATTATGCAAAAATAATTAACAATCTCATTATCCCGGACTTTAATAATTTTCCTAAATAGGCCCCTGGCCCAGGACCAAAACGACACAAGCTTTTTTTTTTTGTTGCCACGCGTAGTTTTCGCAATATCGAATTTGTCCACCTTTTATTATATATATATATATATATATATATATATATATATATATATATATATATATATATATATATAGCATTCATGCGTATAGACGGACGGGCCCGTAGGGAATATAGGGAGGAGTGGGGTGCGCGACCGCAACCGACAGGTTAGTCTACAACAGAGGGACAACGGAGTGACGCTCCTGAAAGCTTTCAGGTGTGTGCAGCGTCTTCTACAACTAAGAAAAAAAAAACAGCACGCATGATGTGTCGAGATGGATCTTGTTTGCAAAAAAGAGAAAGAAGGAAGGATTGTTTTACGGCCTCGATTGCCGTGCAATCAATATTCTAACCACTCAACCTTCTTATGCAACACTTGCTACTAGTACTACCTGCAGGACGAAACTCATCTTGCTTTGAAAACAATGCTGTCGCCCAGCTCAGGTTATTCATTTTTTGTTTAAAAATACCGTTGAATACTATTACGAGAGAATTTTTTACAGGGATGAACACACACAAACAAAAAAAGAACGTACATGCATCTTACGTATAACATTATAGTATATGCTTATGTGTAGAACTAATTAGACAGGGAAAGTAAAACATCATAAACATAACACTTATTACATAGACAAATGAGGATCATAAAAAGTTCGCATAACCAAGACACCCTAAATTATTAATCGCGACGTAAGAGAGTATCTAGCTGATTTAGGAATGAAGTGATGGTGGTGCTATTCGTAATAGTATGATCGAGTTGGGTCTATTCTCTGATGACTAATGGAAATAAAAAAAAAATGTCTTGAACTTTGCATGGTTATGAGGTTGACGGCGTACAGCTGACGAAAGTTGACAGTTATAAATATTTGGGAATAATTTTATCGAGTGACCTAGGATGGAAAAAGCAGGGTGGAGTATGTGAAGAAGCGTGCAACAAACAGATTGTGGTACCTGAGAAGCACGCTTAGCAAATCTCCTCCTTCTGTGAAAATTCTTGCATATAAATGCATTAATTAGACCTGCCTTAGAATACGCGTCTGCAGTGGGGAGCCCAAGAATATCCAATCACTAGCGGTGCGTGTAAGTTCTTCAGATTTCAGGTGGACCACGTCTGTCACGGGACTTAAAACAAGAGCCAATATTAATCCTCTGGTAAACAGAAGATCGTGCCAACGAATCAAATCGTTCTTTCAGATTAAAAAAGACAAACAAACAAACAAAACAATATACAAATTGAAAGCTTGAAATATTTAAAACCAAGGGGCTTCCTCGCTGAACGGCTTGCATCACTCAAAGACCGTAGCTCCCATTAGTGCCCGAATAAATAGTTACAAATTTTTGTTTTGTGCACACAATTAGTTTATGAAACAGTCTTCCCGTTTATGTTGCTTGACATTCGATTCATGCTCTACTTTTGGGAACGCTGTCGAGACCATTGTTAAAAATCGCGCTCATAGAGGCGAGGACAAACTATACCTGTTTTCACCTCAAGAACCGTAGGAAAAAAAGTCCGGCTTCTCGCGGATGATTACTAATTTTCACCTTTAGGTGGAGATTTAAGATATATTTAGTAGCATTTTGGAGTGGATACACGTTATCTTATCAAGGAGTACACGTTTCAAACGCCAAAAGCATCGCCTGTGCCTCCGACAACCAAATCTGGCGAGAACTATTTCGCGCAGCGTATGAACAATGCGCAAAACTTACTGTTTTCTTGAGGTGAAAACGGGTATGAGGAAGGAACACAGAACACAGACAGGCACGCACTCACAGCTCTGATATATTAAGTAGAAAAGGAAGATAAACTGGTGAGTTTACGGGGACAGAGCAGCGTTACTAGAACCACTCAGTTGGGAAACTGCCATAGAGACTGCTGTGAAAAAGTGGCACCGATCCGTCCACGAGAACCGAGCTAATGGCGATCACAACGCCGCCACTTCTCCCGCAGCGGCCAGTCGGGGAACTGCACGTGACTTCCATTATCATTCTAATCGGCCATTTTGGGGCCAGAACAGATACTGTGGAAAGGGCTTCGAGGTACCGCCCCCGACTCCCAGGCGGACGCGCCGCGAATTACTACTCGGTTAATATGCGCCTAGCTTGGGACGCGCTACCTGAAATCACCGCTGAGGCACGGTTGTATAAAAACAATATTAATTGTACTGCAAAACTTGCAAACTAAAGATTTTAGAAAACAACACGCGCCCCCTGTTTTGTACTGATCTCCAATAAACGTTACTACAAAAAGAGTTTTTTTCGTTGGTTTCTACGCAAAAACATGCTTTCCAAAAGCTCAAGGCAACTACAGTTAAAACAAATGATACAGAGTGGCGCTGTTGTCGCATTTAGCTCGGTCTCGGTGGACGCCAGCGGCCCAGGTTTCAACGGTGAGTTTCCCAACTGAGAGTTCTAGCAACGGTGGGGCAAGGGCACGCAAGTGGTAAAACAGTTCAGTCGCAGTCAGAATGTTCGCAAGAAGGCAACTTCTTTTTTGCTCAAAGCCTTTACCGACGGCTGACTAAAGGCCTGTTCACACGTACGCAGCGCTACAAGCGTAAGCGCTAACCTCGCGCTAAGCGCGTGCTGACAGGAGCGTTCACCAGCTTTGTATCTCACCGTCAAAACTGTTGCTCATGGCAGACGATAAGTAGCTGACGGCACGTGAGGAGCGCTACATAAGCGCTTCGCTGCATGTGAGAACCAGCCTTAACGCAGCGATCAGCCAGGCTCAAGATGCTGAACGCCTCGAGCACCTCGAGCACCTCGTGCAAGCCGTCGGTAGCTTTAAGCAAAAGAAGTTGTCTTCTTGCGAATGTTGACTGCGACTGAATTTTTAATTCCGGGCCGGTTTTCTCGAAGCGATGGTAAACCCATTTTGTTAAACCAGGAAAAAGTACCTAGGTACTGTAATAGACGGCTGGATATAGAACAACAATAATTATTTTTGATTGGGCGGTAAGATGAGTCATCTATCGGTGAAACAAGCCAGTCATTTTGTTTGTCCTCTTTTTCCGCTGGTTGTTATCGATCTGAAGTATGGTCTAATGTTATATTTTTTTTGCCTCTGTTCGCAGACCCCTGATGCTGACGCTTGGTCCATTTTCAATCGACGTTTGTGGACAGGACACTATCGTCTGCCACCTTGGTTTCTCTACCTGCACACCTGCATTTTGCTACATATCGCAATAAGACGCAAGATAATCCTAATATCACTTTTAAAAACGAAAAAAGTGAAATGATGATCTCGTCAACATTCTTTGTGGTAAGTATATGTTTATTTCTCGTTTCTGCGATTTCTGCAGATGACATCGGCAATGTTGATTCGTATAACGTTACGTTACGACAAATTCTTCGTTGCCACGGCAACTCACCGTCATAGCTCGTCGTCACCGAAACATTCGTGTCTCGAATATCGCGTGCCAGACTATCTCTTTGAATTGGTAGCCACGCTTAATCCGAGACTACGAATTTTCCGGTGACTTTTCGTAACCTAACGTTACAAAACGGGTATGTGTGAACAAGCCGTAAAGCTAAGCTTCTCGTCACCGTTGAATGGACCTTTTGGCGAATATGTGCTGCCACCTATGGGGCGATGGGCGCACCTGAGGCGCACTGGGTTGGAGAGTATTTTAGAGAAAACAACGTGCATCGTTAGGCTTCTTGTGTCCTACCGGGTTCCTTTCTTTTGGTTCTTCGAGGGTCGGACTTGTAGAACTCTCCTGGCTGCACGAATCCAGGAGTCCCGCTTAACCGGGATGAAGCTCACCACACGGAAAGCGAAAAAGCTAGTTCCACAACCCGGGCGATAATAGTTCCGACAGCCGAAGGCTACACAGTCCACCGGCATGATTGCGGTGCACGTCGTAATCTAGAACGGACGTCGTCAGTACGATGACTCGTGTTCACCTTGTTCGCAAGCATCAAAACTTGAGTCTCGACTCTCGATGGTCTTATTTTCTTCTTCTTCTTCCAAGGCGCCCAAAGGCGAGAAATGCAAGATGGCGGATTGTTTGGTTTGGAACTAGATACTCTCGAACCCAGGCGCATCAAATACTCCGCGCATGCGCACCGCGCATTTCTACAAAAGGTCCATTGCTGGCCACCGGGGATATGTAGAAACCTCGATGCTTTCGGCATACTGTCGGCGCACTGCGAACAAAAAAACAGTACAATGTCCCAGCTGTTCACCCGGAACGAAGACTTTGTCGAGGATAACCCCTTTCTCCGGAAAGTAATCACTGCTCACGAGTTGGCGTGCATAGTCAAGAAATTAAACGTGTTAGCATAAATATAGACCAACACTTGTTCGCAACACATTTTTTTACCTCACCACAGGAACACTTGCAAGGCTTATGTACCGTCATATGCCTTGGATCCCGGACTGCTGAAGAGTGATGCGTTCGCGGAATGCTGCCGTCGGTTGGTTTAGTAGTCCCTCTGAACTACCGCTTTGCTTGACGTGCTAATAGGTTGATGGTGCGTCATTAATGTAACAGCCGGATCGAAATGAATGTTCTGGCAGAGCCAAGAAGAGTCCATTAGCCCCTCGTCGCGGCCATTTTGCTTGTAGGTACTGCTCCTCCCTCGGCACCCCTGCTCTCCCAGTCCCGTGACACTAGAATTCCCCTTCTATGGACAATAGTTAACTTTAACCCACGGTTCGCGTTCGAGAAAGACGGGCCCCGGTGCCGTTGTTATGCCGTTTGTTCCCCTGTAAAAAAATCGTGCTTCATCTTTCTTTTCTTCACTTAATATACTAGAGTTGTGAGTGCGCGCATGTCCGTGTTCTGTGTTCCTTCCCGTTTGTCCTCGTCTCTTTGTGCGAAATTTATAACCATGTGCAACGTTTACCAACTCGCCCAGCTTACTACTCTTCTACTGTCGAGATCATCTTTCAGTGCTAAGAATGTTTTTGATTACTGTTTAATTATGAAGTTCAATGAAAACAGATGTGTGACTATTTTCTCATGTATCTTACTATGTCAAATGTAAAAAGGGGGTGGCTTAAGGTTTCGTGCATTGATTGTATAGAAAGAGAATGTTGTTGTTTTGTATATTCTTGTTTGTATGCTATTCAGATGAGAGTGGGCCAATTGACAATGTATCACCCACTCATGCCTTGGCCTGAAACTGGGCTGGCAGTATTGAGAAATAAAAGTTCAGTTCACTTCGCCCACGCTGTATACACGTGCCTATCGATGATAAAAAGGCATTAAAATATTTACAAAACGTCTTTCAGATAATTTGTGAGTGCATGTACTTATGAATATTTAAAGTGATCGGCCCGTCTTAATCTAAATAGTCATTCAGTAATGTAATATATATTTTCCAATCATTAAGCAATTCGGTTGTATCAAGTTCACATAATCGCTTGCGAACGATGCGGCAGGACGATATTTGAATCTACGCCAGCTGCCGAGTCGATTTGCGGAAACGTTTTTTTTTTTTTCGCTGTTTCTGAAACACTGTGTCGCGGGGTATGCCAAAAGGACTTTGTTTTCACATGATAGATCTAAAGGCAGAGTACATGAAATGTGCAGAAAAAGAGGTAATAAGTGGTTCTTCAAAAGATTCGGATACCGTATGCCTTACTGCAAAAACAAATACATAGAGATGCAATGGTATTCTAATTACACATAAATAGTGCGAAGGACAGACGAATATCCTAATAATCCTAATATAAATAGTATTTGGGAATCAGCTTCAAGAACTCGAAACTTAGCAAAATACTGCCTCGGGATGCTAATGTTATAATCGGTGTTACGTGCACTCTTTTTGGCCCTCACTTTGCAACTCTGTGCTTTGTCAGCGATGCGGTTAACATTTTATCAAGCTGCCGCGTATCATCGGCAGACTGCTATATACTGCACAACCTTGGATAATAGACCATTTGCTGTCTTACCCGAGCATCAAGGAGAATGCAGGGATTGGTGTTCCACGCGCCACACGCGCACGCATTTCCTGTATAAAAGATTCGAAGTAAATAACCAAAAGAAAGCCTTGACGGACGCGCGTGCAAGATGCCATTTGTTTTAGGTATTTGCTTTAGAAGAACTTACTACTGCTGAGGCCAGCACGTGCGGCGCGTGGAACACCAATCCCTGCATTCTCCTTGATGCTTGGGTAAGACAGCCGATGGTCTATTGGGACATCCAGTTTTGCTAGTTTTGAAAACATCCCATTTCACCAGAAAATTTAACTGCTTAACACGGTTTGAGCGTGACGGCATCTCACTATATGCTGGTGGTCATTGCGATTTGTTCTTGCTGAGAAAATGAAATCCAGTGGTGTAAAATGCACGCTGCAAAAGGTTCGCGTTCAGTACAAGCCATGTATTCGAGACAGAAATTAGTTTTGCTTTGTTCAGCTTCGTGAGAAACGGCACGAGCGTCCGGCACCACACAAAACACGATGTCTGGCATGTGTGCTTTTGCAAACAAAGAAGCTTCCGGGGCCACTCTTTCCGGTCTGTACCGAAGATGCGGAGGAGAGAAAACCTGACAACACAGTATGTTTTAAACACCCCGTTCTCTCCCCCCCCCCCCCCCCCACACACACACACACAAACACACACCGACATACACAGTTATTTCAATTTTTTCCTACTCCTACAGAGATACTTTTTATTCCTGAGGGACTTCCTCATTTGTTTGGGGGTGTTGATTCGATAATTAAATTTGGCTTTGTTAACAGTAATCCTCTATTGCTTTTATTTTGCGTCCAAAAAGCTGAAGTTTAAACAAATACCGCAGTCGTCAAAGCATGGGGAAGAACTTGAGAACGGCATTTCTGTGAGACTAAAGGGCACGTTTATACTCCAACGTAACGTCGACGGGCGCGGCGTAGCGTAGCGCGCAGATATTGATTGCCACAGCTCTCGAGTCTCTGGTTGCCGGCCAATGAAAGGCGCGCGTTCTGCGCTACGCGGCGTTCCCAGCGCTCAACGTCGGGAGAGTAAAATAGCCCTTTAGAGCGGCTGCCAACGTGTTCATAGCCCTTATAATGGTCTTGAAGATTGAAACTTCAGCGCCATCTAGGGAAAAGACACGCAAATAGTTGACGAGAAAAGAGAAGTTCGGCGCGGAAATACGTGGCAACCGGGAGACGGAAGAACGGCGAAAAATATGGACATGTTTAGCGAGACTTGTTGGGCTAGTTCGTTCATTCTGGAAAGTAAATTTGCATGCGCAAACACAGAAGACAAACACGAAGGAGTGGACAAGGTCAAGCTCTTGTCCTTGTCCAATTCCTTCGTGTTCGTCTTCTTGTTTGTCCATACAAGTTTACTCAATAACATTGATATGTGTTTTTCTCTTGCCAATAATAACTTACGATAGGTAACCGTTTTACTAGAGGCTATCGTATACGCAGATAATATTGCCATTTTAATGTATCCACAGAGGTTACGCAATAGGGCCATTTTCGGACTTTTGCCTGGTGTTGCCCAAAGTCAACAAAAGCTATAACTTGCAAGGTTACCTTGCGATTTGTTTTTTATTTCAGTTATTTTCTTTTATTTGATCTCGTTAAGCGTTAATATCTTTAAAAAATGAATGTTTGAGTCAATTTTTATATATCTCGTCAATAAAGGGTTAACAGAGGAACCGTCTCACCTTTTGTTGAGCTTGATGTTTGTGAAGATTGCGTGGACGCGCCACGTTTTGCTGAACATGGCGCCGAACGCGAGCGTGAAGCCAGACATCAGGACCTATGCTCTCGCCTGCGGAAAGGAAGGGCACCGTCAGAGAGGCGTTTCCAGAGTTATTCTACCGACTGACATCCTGAGAAACGCGGAGTGACGGATTCATAACTTGTGATTGACTCATCGATGGAAGTACGAAAAATGTTTCCCGAAAATATCAAATCATAGTTTGTGTCGTCATGTTCACGTAGGACGTTGGTATTCTAACTGTGAATCAGACTTTAATGTGAGTGGCATCGCTTTGCGTCAGACTAATATCAATACGGACGTTTTATGCGTGACACAGATAGCGCAGATACACCATTGGCGCACTATTAACAGTGGTTAACGTCTAATGCTAAATATCGCAGCCTAGATTGGCGGGCTACATCAGCAACGTACAAATTAGAAAAAAAGAGGAGATTTCTTCTGATGATTGTCCTGCTCAACTGTACTCAACAAATTAAACATAAAACATTGGGCAGAATAAAATATATGTGAATGACTTTACATTATCCGGACTGATATTAAAAAGTCGATCCTAGTAAAAAAAAGGAAGCCTAACAATCTTACAATAATGGTCCTGCGACGTGTTTCCAGGAGCATTATAATTACTTTGGTGAGAGCAAAGATTTTAAACCTCTTTAAAGGCACAGAAACCGAAACAAGCATGAGGCGCGTGTCCACGGCAGGATTTCTTTGTATTTGAAGCTTATATTATTTTATCATTTCGCGCAATCTGATGGTTCCGGCAGGGACATATCGAAAATGAGATTTCGTTTCTGACGTCCAAAGAATTGCCTAAAGAAAGCTCATACAACAAAGAAGAAACGTTTGATCTCGGATGACTTATCTGCTCACGGAGACACTGAGTGATGTTCGTCGCTGAACAATAAAGCACGCAGAGCACACAGAAAAGAAACTTAAAAGAAAAGCTTTGTGATGAATGTACTTTACGGTTTCGAGAAGGATAAAGAAACTACTGAGTGTATATTTTTAAGCAACTTTATACGAGCGCCTTTCATCCATCAACAAAGGTGCCTCTAAAGGCCGAAATGAAATAGGACACAAGATGTTCCAAGCGTTTCTTTTTCCCTACATCACTCGCCGAGTGATTCGACGATAATCGACAGGGCCTTCAGATTCGAATGATTTCTGTAAAATCACTGGACATGAAGACGTAAAAAGAAAAACGATTCAGAATTTAACTTTTATTGCACCCCACCCTACGAACTATAGTCCTCGTAGAACACACGCTTAAAAGTTAAAATTTTACGGGGTGCGAGCTATGCTACAACTGTGAACTATACACCTTAGCGAGTGAGATCCCGGCTTAACCTTGAACTCGAGCTTAGGTGAGGCGGACCTACTTTCCAGCCAGGACGCTCGCGGCTTGTCGTGCAAAGTTGCCAAGCGTGTCTTCCTGAAGCACGCACCAGGGAGCGCAGAAAGAGACTAAACAATTATTTCTAGAATATACAGGTGTTGTTTTCGACCGCGAAGGAACACAAACAATGAAATAAAAGACCTAAACCAGAAACACAATGAAAAATTTGAAAGGCATCTCAAGCACCAAAGCGCTTATCAGAATGCGCCAGGAGTCGAATATCCATTGCATCAACGATTGCCGCGCTCGCGTCAGTTCTGGCTTCCACGACGTGCTGGAATGAGGCTGCGATCGTTATAAAGTCAGTTCTAACCCTTAAAAGGAGGGGGGGGGGTTGCAACGATATTCAATTGGAATATTTCTTACTTGACATGAGCTTACTGGCACTAGTGGGACTCAAGCATACTCGCACGCAACGCCACTGGCCAAGAAACACCTTTGTTGCCGGGTAATTTCAAGGACAAGTGAGTGTTTTCAATTCAATATCTCATTCGCAAAACTTCAGCTTGCCGGTCGTAGTATCGCCCAGTGACGATATTTGAATGCGGCTTATAGGTTGACGCGAGCATTGCGTGGTCACTCGATTTGGAAGCTCGTGATAATCGACAGCCTCAAAAGCATCCGGATAGCGGCCCGTGTCCAATCGCTGCAATGAGGACAATGGCCGAACCATAAGTCTGGAACTCAGGGCGTGTCCGTAATGCCTTGCCAATCGCCGCCGTGCTATGCTCAGCTTGGCGGCGTATAATCGGCTCCAGACCACGGGGCCGCTTGTTCCAGGCTACAAGTTGAGGGTGAACGCTGCTCGTTTTTAGAGCGCAGCCGCTTAGGCGGCCGTTTCCGGCTTGAGCGGCGTCGTCGCCGTCGCCGTCGCCGTCGGCGCGTCGTTGCGTCGGCGTAATCAACTGGGCAAGCGGTGCAGGATGGGTAAATTCTCCCTGCTAAATTTAGCGGAAAATTTCTCCCCGCTAAAACCCTAGGCGGGAATTTTCCGCGCTAAATCTAGCGGAAAATTCTTCCTCCCGCTAAATTTAGCGGGAAAATACTCCCCCCCTCCTCCGCAGGTCACGCGACTCCCCAGGCCACGTGACCCCCCTCACCGAGGTCACGTGACCCCCCCCCCCGTGCCTACCCCTCCTCCTTCAAGAGTTGCGCTTTAATTCGGCGTTACAGGGAGTTGTGAAACGGCTTTCCATCTTCCTTTTCTTTAACTCTCTTTTTCCGCGACTTCAATGGCGTGAGGTGTGAAAAACGAACGTGTTTCATAGGTCATTAACCTCTGGGATCCGTTCTATGCGGTATTTGCGGCAACGTGCGAAAATCGTTGCATCGCCCCTTTAAAACATGGCCCCCCTTCAATATTTGAAACAGCGATTGTGTAGATACCTCCTCCTGCGTTCCGAAACTAGATTGCGTCGCCTCTAACGGTGGCCGTCGGCGATGCAGCAGACGCCGCCATCTTATCCTCCCGTACCCCACTGACGTGGCCCTCGCCCACCCCAACATGGTGGAAATATTAAGCGGTGCCGGCATCGGTCGAAGTGGCCGCACCGCACAGGAGCCTTTGTTTGCAAACGTGTATACAAGAATGCATTTTTTTGTGTGTCTCGTTCTTTATGACTAGAACTGTCAGATTTTGTGAATGACAGCTTATGTTGATGATAATTTCTGTATGATACCAGACTCTCTGTGCGTTAATGAAGCAGGCATTTTTCAAGATGTGCTGTGCGTGGAAATGTTTTACATGAAGACTATATGCACCCCAGGTGCGAACTATCTTAGAAAGAACATTTTATTCTTTCTCTCGGCCGAAGCTTGCCCGTGCATGCTACGCACCGCGTCTGACTATCGACAACGAGATATGTTTGAGGCGCCAGCACGCGGGCGCCCTCCGTGACGTAGCGAGCGTAATTCGAGCAGACGACGAGCCAGGCAATTGCACTTTCTGGTTAAGTTAGATCATTCATCCTTAACCACAACCAAATAGCCCAGCTTTGAACCCTGCTGCAATTAAGTTAGTTCGCTTTTATGTAATTTCATAACTCTTCATCTGTTTTAAACAAAATACATGACGTCTTTATGAAAATTTTTCTACTGATTTACAACATTTCCAAGCCACTTTTTAGAAGACACGATCTTTAAAACGTTCAGAAAGAAGCCGGAACTTGACATGACAGTTTGCGCGGCGTGCGTCACGGTGTCTCTGGTTCCTTTTTGTTGTATCCGTCGAGACCTCTGCAGAACACTTTGTTTTGCCGATACCAGAGTATAGGGCATGTTCTCGTGTTAGCTGTGCGTGCGCGTTGTTGAGTTGCTTGGTGCAGCACACGTTTCGTATAATATGAAGCTTGCCGCTAGCGACGCTTCCGTCGTTCAACAGTGGCTGGCGAGTACTCGTACGATACCATGCAAACCATGCAATTGCTTTTTTGTAGTGCCGCTTCTTTTTCGTGTCGAACGTGTGACTAAGGAGTTTTACGATATCGCAACTTCCTGAAAAAAAAAGCTGAACATTTTAGAACTTTTTAAATTGCCCTGCTTGGCCTGACAAGTTAGGACATTTGGTTAAGTGGGTTTCTCCAATTTTCGTTAAAGGTGTACTCCGGCTTCATAGTTAGCTTAAATATGTTAAATACATCAACAAACATCGGTGAATCAATAACCAAAATATTTGGGCCAAAAATTTTTCTGTGAAGTTGTTCAATTGACAATTTTGCTCCTCGCCGTGTTTTTTTAAGTGAAAGTCTCTACTATAAACAATGAAAAAAGTGACGTCAGCAGAAGGCAGGGGTTTGCTCCTTAGACTGAATACTTTTTCCCAACTGATTACGATAAATGTTGCGGCGTCAAACGAATGATTTGGAAGGAAGCTCGATCAGCACTCACGCAGCAGCACGAAACAAATAGTTCAATAGTTCAATAGTGCTATTGCCCTTTTGAGTAGACCTCCAGGCGAGCAGGCGACAAGGAAAGGCAGGAGCCCATGCACAGAGTGTGCCCTTGTCGCCCACCTGGAGGTAAATGTTCGGCATAGTCCATTTCTAAACTGACCGCTCGATCTGCGAGCCTGCTTTCCACTGACGTAACGGCACTGAAAACCGCGGATATATTTGAACTGTTGGTTTTGGCTTTATTTCTAACTGCCGATTTCACAATAACTATTCTGAATTTCACTATACTAGATAGAACACGGGAATGGGAAGTAGACGGGGATTCTGAAAATGTAATTAATTGAGGTAGCTCAAAAATCGCCGGAGTATTCCCTTTAACATTCTGCACAAATGTATTGGGAGGTCCAGAAAGCAAACACACAAACGGTCGTAACCATAACAGGTGTATAACTCATTCTTAGATTTCTAGATGCAAAAAGTGTCACCGACTCTCTAGATCTTACAGGCGTCTATCGCGAAGATGGTTTTGCATGTTTTGCGTCGAACGAACTAAGAAATAAACTTTTAGTTCTCAAACTAACAAAGCACATATCCTGCGACCTTTCTTTTAAATTTCAAGTCTCTTGACTTAGTCACCTTCCCGCGGATTGGAGATTTGGGAAAGTGCAACCCATTTTGAAATCCGAAA
>JAZHYW010054946.1:0-15859 GCA_037355805.1 Ixodes ricinus
TTATTTTGTTTATTTGGAGTTTCTGACAATACAGAGATTGCCATGGAGCTGGGGCTAAAAGGCGACAATAAAGTCGCCTGACTAGGCCCCTAGTACCAGGCTACACTCACAGCACAGGCAGCAGGCAAACATTCAGCAAAACAACAAAAAGAGAGAAAAAAAAAGAAAAAAAAATATATATATATATGTACTACCTATGAGGTCATAGGATTACGAAAAGAAAATTATATAACAGCAACATAATTGTAAATACATCGACATGTATGAATTGGAACCTACACACACATACAAAGACACTCATCCAGCCGTTCATCGAACGGGAGCTTCCGGCGCCTGCGGTGTACTGAAGAGTTGTGCGCTTGAGTGGGGGAACGAGGACATCGGCAAAAGCTCCGGCGCGAACACAAGACTCCGTCGCTATTATACCGAGCCTCCACAAACAGGACCATACTGGCGACATGTCTCGGGTTACTAAATATAACGGCGTCCGCGTTAGGCATAATATGGTGTTCTTTCTCAATAGGCCTAATGCTAAATTACCCAAGCATCAAGGAGAATGCAGAGATTGGTCTTCCACGTGGCGCACGTGCTGGCGTCAGCAGTAGTGACTTTTCTAAAGCTAATGCCTAAAACAAATTGCATCTTGCACGCGCGTTCGTCAACGCTTTATTTTGGTTATTTACTTCGAATCTTTTATACGGGGAAGGCGTGCGCGTGTGGCGCGTAGAACACCAATCCCTGCATTCTCCTTGATGCTTGGGTATTATAGAAGAAGCTCTATTGGCACGTAACAGCGACACGCAACAATTATTATTCTTCGTAATGCGATAGCGCCGCTCGCAACCCGATCGGCAAAAAGAGACGATGTTGAGAGCAAATAGGTCCGTTCACACAGTTGCATTCGAGTGCGTTTGACTGCGTTGCGCCGACAAATGGCCGCCATCAGCGGGTCATCCGGGCTTCGTGTGAAGTGTGGCAGCAGTTCAAGGAGAAACTTGGCAAAACGGCGTATGACGCATACGACCTAGTTACACGCACGTGCAACCCGCTACAATGCTTTCAAACCTCGAAACGCGGCTACAACTCACCGCACCAGCCGCGCCCGTGACCACTAAAGTTTACCAAAACCGACGGCTCATCGTTCACGTCACCTCCTTTTCGGAAGAAGTCTTGTTGCGGGAAAGCAGAACATCACTTTCGGTTTCGTCGATATATTCTACAGAAAAAAGTAAGATTCAAAGAATTGAATTGAATATATTGTAGATATATTCAATTCAATTGAATATATTGTAAATAACGCCAACCGCATGCTTAGATATCTCCGAAAAAATTTTTGTTTTGCTCCCAGCTCGTTAAAATTACTTTTATATAAAACATTAGTTCGTACTAAATTGGAATATGCAGCTTCGGTTTGGGATCCTGGTCAAGAATCACTTATCTCCGAATTAGAAGCGATTCAGAACCGCGCATCTCGTTTCATCCTTTCAAAATACCATCGTACATCCAGTGTGACCGCAATGAAGTCTAGCCTATCATTACCTCTTCTTTCACAACGTAGAAAAATGTTCCGTCTGTGCTTGTGTCATAAGATATATCATAATAATCTGATTTCAAAAGAAAGACTACAAACAACACCTCAATACGTTTCAGCACGCATCGATCACCGTCATAAAGTTGCCATTCCGTCTTGTCGTACGAAACATTTTTATGCGTCTTTTATTCCTAGTGCCTCAACAATGTGGAATCACCTTCCCGGAGTCATTGCCGAAATACCCGATATCGAGTGTTTTAAAACTGCCGTTTCCAATCTTTTTTTGTAAAGAGCCATAACTACTGTATTATATTTTCTGTTGTACGCTGTATGTTGTGTTGTACCTTTTTAATACCCACTCCCCTCTGTAACGCCCCTGGCCCTGAGGGTAAATAAATAAATAAATAAAATAATAAATAAATAAATAAATAAATAAATTGTATAAAACGATTTAGCATATCGCTAGGTCCCTATGGAGTCGGACAACATCCAAAGTCGTCTTCATGGTCCCTTTAAAGCCACAGTCCAACTATTCATACATCATACAAAAGAAACGTTGTTCGCAGCAGACACGATGACATCTGAGTAGACACCTCAAGTATTATCAAGGTTCATACTATGCTTCGAACTTGTCTGGAGACCGGTTTTCTAAGACCAATATGTGACCATCATACAATAAAGGAACTCAGACAGTGCGTGCAAACAGTCTTTTGTATGGTTAAACAACTAGTGTGACCGCGGCTTGTGCCTCGGAACTCGTAAACCAGGAAATAACCCCCCCCCCAAAAAAAAAAGTAGAACGCTTTATTTAAAGGGTTTAAATCGAGCCGTGTACTTACTCTACAAGCTTTTCCCGATTCTCGTCCGGGAAGGCGCAAGAGGGGTACGGAAAATGCGAAAGGAGAGGAAACGAAACGTTCAAGTAGTCTAATCGGGTAACCTTATCAGATATTATTTTTACGGAAAGAAATTAGAATTGTAATGGAATACTATTTCTTCGCGCGCTTACCTGCGCAGGATCTTCGAACGGTCTACACTGATCTTCCCCGAACAGCGAGAACTGTACGGGGCTATCCTTCCCAGGCCCGACATCCCTTTTGTCGAGTACCATGTTGCCTGTAATACGTCTTCGACGGGCGTGCTTACCGCCCTATTCTGCCCGAGCATCGAAAGGGATCCTCGAGTGGCAACAAATGACGTCACGCGAGCCGGCGTGTAATGTTGTCGGGTGTCGCGATCCTGGCGGTTGTTCGTACAAGTTCCGGCAACAAGTACGGGCGAACGTGAGCATCGTTGTCGTGGCGGCGTCCCAGTTCCCGGCTGCTCCGATTTCCGCACGTTTCCGCGGACTATCGAGCTAAAGAGCGTCGCGCAGCAAAACAGGCGCCTGCCGTATCCGCCTCCGTTGCTGTACCATCGCCACGACCGCATGAGGTAACAGTAGGACAGTCCTACGACGTCATCGGGCGCAAATCGAGGGACCAGATCTAAGAACAAAGTAAACACACCACACTCTAAAAAAAAAAAAAAAACGTCTTCCCGAGGGAACCATGGGGTGATGCGGAGCATCGCGGATCGTTATTAACGGTGTTATTAACGGTGTTAGTAACGTTGTTAACTTGCGTGTTATTACGTTGTTAACTTGCGAATGGACGCCGCTTCTCGTTGCCGTAGTTCAGGGTCTGCCGCTCGCTTCAAGCGTTTGCGCTCAGCGTCGCGTGCCCTTCGCTGCGCAGCTTTGTCTTCAGTGGACGTAGCGTTGCTGTTAGTTTGTGGGGTGGTGCTGACGCTTGCTTGCGCCAACCGACTAACTGACGGGACTGTTGCTTCCATCACACTTCATCGGAAGAACGGAGTGAAGTGGAGTCAACAACGCTGAACTGAACGCGCGCAGCGCGCTACCGCTGCTTGTATTCACACTTGAAGGAGAGGAGACTAGAGGAGGAGAGTTGCGCATGCGCGCGCGGTGTGAGTAGAAGCGAACGCACGCGAAGTGCACGCAGCTGGTAGAGAGAGAGAGCGGAGAGAGTAACGCGCAGCTGTTGGAGAGAGGGAAGGAGGAGAGTTGCGCGTGCGTAGTGCGAGTGCGGACTACGACGCCGACGCCGCGGGACATAGACCCGAGCAAGAGATGCTCCGCATCTAAAAAAGCCCGTGCGTCTACTTTCTCGCACAACCCTCTGAGAGCCAATCACCGCAACTTACGAAGGCAGCTCAGCGAATGACGCCGCCAAAACATATGTTTAGACCAAAAAAAAAAACGCAGTCTGAGTTGTGGCTTTAAGCAATACAAAACGTCACGCTTGCATTGGTTAATGTCACAACTCAGACTATGTTTTTTGGTCTAAACATATGTTTCGGCATCGTCATTCACTGGGCTGCCTCCGTAAGGTGCGGTGATTGGCTCTGCAAGTGTTGTGCGGGAAAGTAGACACACGTTTTTTTTAGAGCGCAGTCGGACACGCTTTTTAGATATCAAGGTACCACTCAGGAGATTTTGAGCCATCTCGCGGTCCAAGACGCTAAGACCAACACTCGGTACCGACGTCAAGCCGTTGCGATGGCGCTACGGTCGGCTCGGCGCATGCGCAGTTGCATCACGTCACGCAAATCTGTTTTTTTATGCCCCCGCGTCGCCTGTTGCGGGCTTGCGCAGCTTGTTTAGGAAACAGCGCGTTGGCGTACACGGCCTCGAAAAGTGTGCTTACCACTGGCTGGCCCTGCCTGGCTTCCCGGTAGAAAGGGTCCACGATCTGCCACGTGGTCAGGATGATGACGTCCAGCATGAGGAACACTCCGACCACCATGAACAGCTTGTAGTCTTTGATGACCTGAGAGCAATGGGGGTGGGTGGAAGGAACGGCCCACCATATCTAGATCCGTTATTCTGGTCGTCGAAGCTCTAATTCTCGTGCTGTGTACACCCGTTGTCAATATTGACTAACACCAGAAAGCATTCACCCTCTACTATACCATAGGAGCAGTCGTAAATTACAGGTTTAGGCAGGAGCAGCGCAGATGGTGGATTTTTTTTGTAGAAGGCGGGCTTCTTCCCGAGTGTTTGTATTTTTATTTAACTCTCTAGAGGTATGTTATCGTAGAGAGTCTCAAGCCGATACCCGCACGTATGTGATGCCTTGCACGAATTACTAATATATATATATATATATATATATATATATATATATATATATATATATATATATATATATATATATAAATATATAAATAGAGAGAGAGAGAGAGAGAGATACATTCAATCGTATAGACGGGAGGAGGGGAAGGGAAAGGCATATAGACGGAGGAGGGCGTGCGACCGCAATCGACAGGTTAGTCTAAAACCGAGGGACAGCGGGTGGCGTCTAAAATCTCTCAGGTGTGTGCGGCGTCTTCTACAAGTAAGAAAAACCAGCACGCATGATGTGTCAGTTGGTCCTGTTTGCAAAAAAGAGAAAGAAGGAAGACTAGTTTTATGGCCTGAATGTCGTGCAATCAATCTTCAACCATCCACTTTCTTATGTACACTTCTACTACTACTACTGCAGAACGAAACCCATCTTGCGTAAAAAAACATGGCGTCTTCCAGTTCATTTTATTCATTTATTTTTGTTTTGTTTAAAAATACCGTCACTATCACGAGGGATATTAACAAAGCTGAACACACACATGCAAAAAAAAAACGTAAATGCATCTTACGTATAACATTATAGTATATGCTTATGTGTAGAACTAATTAGACAGGGAAAGTAAAACATCATAAACATCACTTATTACATAAACAGATAAGGATAATAAAGATCGCATAATCAAGACACCCTAAATTATTAATCGCGATGTAAGAGAGTATCTAGCTGATTATCAATGAAGTGATGGTGGTGCAATTAGTAATAGTATGATCGAGTTGGGTTCATTCTCTGATGGCTAATGAAAACAAAACAAAATGTCTTAAACTTGGCATGGTTATGAGGTTGACGGCGTACAGCTGACGAAAGTTGACAGTTATAAAAATTTGGGAGTGATTTTATCGAGTGACCTAGAATGGAAAAAGCACGTGGAGTATGTGAAGAAGCGTGCAACAAACATATTGTGGTACCTGAGAAGCACGCTTAGCAAATCTCCGCCTTCTGTGAAAATTCTTGCATATAAATCAATAATTAGACCTATCTTAGAATACGCGTCTGCAGTGTGGAGCCCAAAGCAGAGCTCTTTGGTCAAAGAACTCGAAGATGTCCAATCACTAGCGGTGCATGTAGGTTTTTCAGATTTCAGACGAACCACGTCTGTGACGGGACTTAAAACACGAGCCAATATTAATACTCTGGCAAACAGAACAGCGTGCCAACGGGTCAAGTTGTTCTTTCAGATTTTCGAAAAAACGGTATACAAATTGAAAGTTCGAAATATTTAAAACCAAGAGGCTTCTTCTCCGAACGTTTGCATCACTCAAAGACCGTAGCTGCCATTAATGCCCGAATAAATAGTTACAATATTTTTTTGTGCACACAATTGATTTATGGAACAGTCTTCCCGGTTATGTTGTTGACATTGATTCATTCTCTTCTTTGAGAAAGCTGCCGAGGTCAATTTTCAGTGCTAAGAATGTTTTTGATTACTGTTAAATTATGAAGTTCAATGAAAACAGAATGTGTGAATATTTTATCTGTATCTTCCTATGTCAAATGTAAAAAAAGGGGTGGGGCTTAAGGTTTCGTGCATTGATTGTATAGGAAGAGAATGTTGTTGTTTCGTATATTTTGTTTGTATGCTATTCAGATGAGAGTCGGCCAATTGACAATGTATCACCCACTCCTGCCTTGGCCCTAAACTGGGCTGGCTGTACTGAGAAATAAAAGTTCAATCAATTTCGCCCACGCTGTATACACGTGCCTATGGAGGATAAAAAGGCCGGAAAATATTTACAAAACGTCTTTCAGATAATTTGTGAGTGCATTTACTTATGAATCTTTAAGGTGAGCGGCGCGTTTTATGCTAAATGTTCATTCAGTAATGCAATATATATTTTACAATGATCAATAAATTTGGTTGTATCATGTTCACATTATCGCTTGAGAACGTTGCGAAAGGACGATATTTGAATATACGCCAGCTACCATGTCGATTTGCGGAAACGTACTTTTTTTCTCGCTGTTTCTGAAACACTGTGTCGCGGGGTATGCCAAAACGGACTTTGTTCTCACATGATAGATCTATAGGCAAGTACACTAAACGTGCAGAAAAAGAGGTAATAAACGGTTCTTCAAAAGAATCGGATACCATATACCTTACTGCAAAAACAAACACATAAAGATGCAATGATATTCCAAATTAAACATAAATAGTGCGAAGGACAGACGAATATTCTAATAATCCTAATATAAATGACATTTGAGTAACAGCTTGCCTGAACTTGGCACTTAGGAAAATACTTCCTCGGGATGCTAATGTTATTTTCGGTGTTACGTGCACTCTTTTGTGGCCCTCACTTTACAACTCCGTGCTTTGTCAGTGATGCGCTCTAACATTTTATTAGGCTGCCGCATATCATCGCGAGACTGCTATATGTACTGCACACCTTTATTATTTGGACATCCAGTTTTCGTAGATTTGAGAACATCGCAGTTCACCAGAAAATTGAACTGCTTAACACGGTTTGAGCGTGACGTCATCTCACTATATCCTGGTGGTCATTACGATTTGTTCTTGCTGAGAAAATAAAATTCAGTGGTGTAAAATGCACGCTGCAGAAGGTTCCCATTCAGTGCAAGCCACGTATTTGAGACATAAATTAGTTTTGCATTGTACAGCTTCGTGAGAAACGGCACGAGCGTCTGGCACCACAAAAAACACGCTGTTTGGCAAGTGTGTTTTTGCGAACAAAAAAGGTTCTGGCGCCACGCTTTCTGGTCTGGGCCGAAGATGCGGAGAAGAGAAACTTTACAACACAGTATGTTTTTAAAATACCCCCCCCCCACAAACACACTGAGACACACAGACACACGCACACTTATTGCAATTTTTGGCTACTCCAGAGAACACTTTTAATTCCTAAGGGACCCCCGTCATCTGTTTGGGGGTGTTAATTCGATTATTATATTTCCCTTGTTAACAGTAGTCCTGTATTGCTTTTATTTTGTGTCCAAAAAGTGTGAAGTTTAAACAAACTAGCGAGGTGGTCAAAGCGTGAGGATGTCCTGTGTCCTGTGTCCTTCTTCTACTCTGTGTCCTGTCCCTTTTGCGCTGTTTCTCATTATGTGAGGAAGAACTTGAGAACGGAATTCCTGTGACACTCAGCGTGGCTGCCAACGTGTCCATAGCCTTTACAAACGGTCCTGAAGATTGAAACTTCAGAGCCATCTAGTGAAGAGATAAGCAAATAGTTGACGAGAAAAGAGAAGTTTGGCGCGGAAATACGTGGCGACCAAGAGCGGAAGAACGGCGAAAAACATGGATATGTTTAGCAAGGCTTGTTGGGCTAGTTGGTTCATTTTAGAGAGTAACTTGCACGCTCAAACGCAGAAGACGAACACGAAGGAGTGGACAAGGTCAAGCTTTTGTCCTTGTCCACTCCTTCGTGTTCGTCTTCTTTGTTTGTCGATACAAGTTTACTCAATAACATTGATATGTGTTTTTCTCTTGCCAATAATAATTTACGATAGGTAACCGTTTTACTTGCGGCTATCGTATACGCCGATAATATTGTTATTTTACAGTATCCACAGAGGTTACGGAAGGGGCCATTTTGGAACTTTTGCCTTGTATTGCCCAAAGTCAACAAAGCTAGAACTTGCAAGGTTACCTTGCGATTTGTTTTTATTTCAGCTCTGTTCTTTTATTTGATCTTGCTAAGTGTTAATATCTTAAAAAGTTAATGTTTTAGGCACTTTAATATATCTCGTCAATAAAGGGTTAACAGAGGAACCGTCTCACCTTTTGTTGAGCTTGATGTTTGTGAAGATTGCGTGAACACGCCACGTTTTGCTGAACATGGCGCCGAACGCGAGCGTGAAGCCAGACATCAGGACCCAGGCTCTCGCCTGCGGAAAGGAAGGGCACCGTCAGAGAGGCATTTCCAGAGTTATTCTACCGACTGACATCCTGAGAAACGCGGAGTGACGGAGACATAACTTGTGATTGACTCTTCGATGGAAGTACGAAAAATGTTTTAAGAAAATATGAAATCATAGTTTGTGTCTTCACGTTCACGTAGGACGTTGGCACTCTAACTGTGAATCAGACTTTAAGGAGAGTGGCATCGCCTTGCGTCAGACTAATATCGATACACAAATTTTATGCACGACAAAGATAACGCAGATACACCATCGGCACACTATTAAGAGTTGTTAACGTCTAATGCTAAATATCGCAGCCTAGATTGGCGGGCTACAACAGCAACGTACCAACTGAGAAAAAAAAGAGGAGATTTCTTCTGATGACTGTCCTGCTCAGCTGTACTCAATAAATTAAAAATAAAACATTGGATAGAATAAAATCTATATGAATGACTTTATATTATCCGGACTGATAATAAAGAAGTCAATCCTAGTAAAAAAAAAGCAAGTCTAACAATTTTACAATAATGGTCCTGTGACATGTTTCTAGGAACATTATAATTACTTTGATGAGAGCAAAGATTTTAAACCTCTTTAAAGGCACAGAAACCGAAACAAGCATAGGCGCGTGTCCACGGCAGGATTTCTTTGTATTTGAAGCTTATATTATTTTATCATTTCGCGCAATCTGATGGTTCCGGGAGAGACATATCGAAAATGAGATTTCTTTTCTGACGTCTCAAAGAATTGCCTAAAGAAAGCTCGTACAACAAAGAAGAAAAAACGTTTGATCTCGGATGACTTATCTGCTCACGGAGACACTGAGTGATGTTCGTCGCTGAACAATAAAGCACGCAGAGCACACAAAAAAAAACTTAAAAGAAAAGCTTTGTGATGAACGTACTTATACGGTTTAGAGAAGGATAAAGAAACTACTGAGTGTATATTTTTTAGCAACTTTTATACGAGCGTCTTTCATCCATCAACAAAGGTGCCTCTAAAGGCCGAAATGAAATAGGACACAAGATGTTCCAAGCTTTTCTTTTTTTCCCTACATCACTCGCCGTGTGATTCGACGATAATCGACCGACAGGCGCCTTCAGAGTCAAATGATTTCTGTAGAATCACTGGACATAAGACGTAAAAAAGAACGATTCAAAATTTATCTTCTATTACACCCCACCTATAGTCCTCTAACAACACACTCTTGAAAGTTAAAACTTTATGGGGTGTGAGCTATCTACAACTGTGAACTGTACACCTTTGCAAGTGAGATTCCGGCTTAACCTCGAACCTTGAGCCTAGGTGAGGCGAACCTACTTTCCAGCCAGGACGTTCGCTGCTTGTCGTACAAAGTTTCCAAGCGTGCCTTGCTGATGCACGCACCAGGGAGCGCAGAAAGAGACTAAACAACTATTTTTAAAATATACAGGTGTCGTTTTCGACCGCGAAGGAACACAAACAATGAAATAAAATACCTAAACCAGTAACACAATGAAAAATTTTAAAAAGCATGTAAAGCACCAAAGCGCTTATCAGAATGCGCCAGAAGTCGCATATTCATTGCATCAACGATTGCTGCGCTCGCGTCAGTTCTGGCTTCCACGACGTGCTGGAATGGAGGCTGCGATCGCTATAAAGTCAGTTCTAACCCTTAAAGGGGGGGGTGGCAACGATATTCAATTGGAATATTTCTTACTTGACATGAGCTTGCTGGCACTAGTGGGACTCAAGGATACTCGCACGCAACGCCACTGGCCAAGAAACTCCTTTGTTGCGGTGTAATTTCAGGGACAAAGTGAGCGTTTCACATTCAATATCTCCTTCATAAAACTTCATGATGTAGCTTGCCGGTCGCAGTATCGCTTAGTGACGATATTTGAGATACGGCTTATAGGTTGGACCCGAGCATTGCGTGGTCACTCGATTTGGGCTTGTGATAATCGATAGCTCGAAAGACCTGCGGGTAGCGGCCCGTGTCCAATCGCTGCAATGAGGACAATGGCCGAACCATAAGTCTGAAACCCAGCGCGTGTCCTGTGCCTTGCCATCCCCAGCGCGTGGCTATGAGTCAACATTGGCGGGATGTAATCGGCTCCAGACCACGTGGCCGCTTGTTCTGGTTTACGAGTTGAGGGGTGAACGCTGCTCGTTTTTCTTTAATTTTTTTCCGCGACTTCGGATTGCGTGTGGTGAAAAACGAACGTGTGTTTCACAGGTCATTAACCTCAGGGATTCGTTCTATGCGGTATTTGCGCAACGTGCAGAAACTCGTTGCATCGCCACTTTAAACCATGGCCCTCGCTTCAATGTCTGAGACAGCGATTGTGTAGATACGCTCCTCCTGCGTTCCGAAGCACTGTGGTTGCGTCTCCTCTAACGGTGGCCGTCGGCGATCAGCAGACGCCACCATCTTACCCTCCGTACCCTATTGACGTGTCCCTCGCGCACCCCGACATGGTGGAAACGTTACGCGGGACCGGCATCGTTCAAAAGGGCCGCGCACAGCAGCCTTTCTTGCAAACGATGTATACAATACTACTTTTTTTGTGCCATTCTTTGCGAATATAACTGTCAGATTTTGTTAATGACAGCTTATGTTCATGATAATTCCGCATGATACCAGCCTCTCTGTGCGTTAATGAAAGCAGGTATTTTTAAAGGTGTGCTGTGCGTGGGAATGTCTTACATGGGGACTACTGCACCCCAGGTGCGAACTATCTTAGAAATAACATTTTATTCTTTCTCTCGGCGAAGCTTGCCCCTGCACGCTATGCACCGGAGTGTGACTATCGACAACGAGATATTCTGGTGGCGCCACCACGCGGGCGCTCTCCTGTGACGTAGCGAGCGTGATTCGAGGCAGACGACGAGGCAAACAATCTCGCTTGTGGTTAAGTTAGATCATTCATCCTGATCCACTACCAAATAGCCCAGCTTTGAACCCTGCTGCAATTAACTTAGTTCGCTTTTGTCATTTCATGACTCTTCATATGTTTTAAAGAACGTGCATGACGTGTTTAGGAATTGTTTCTACTGAATTAAAACATCTCCCAGCCACTTTTAGAGGACGCGGTCTTTAAAACGTTCAGAAAAAGCCGGGGAACTTGACATGACAGCTTGCGCGGCGTGCGACACGGTGTCTCTGGCGCCTTTCCCGTCGTATCTGTGGAGACCTCTGCAGAACACTTTGTTTTGCCGTGGCCCGAGTATAGGGCATGCTCTCGTCTTAGCTGTGCACGTGCGCGTTTTTCTGTTGCCTAGCGCAGCACATGTTTCGTATAATATGAAGCTTGCCACTAGCGACGCTTCCGTCGTTCGTTCACCCGTTCTTTGGAAGGTTGGACGTTTCGCGTACGAGCTCATCTGAAAACAATCATGCCAAGATGAATGATGGAGACATTTAATGCGTACTACCAAAACACTCGTGGCTTACGAACCAAAGCGGACACTTTTTTGCCAAATGTAGTCTCTTCCAATTTTAATATCATTTGTCTAACTGAAACATGGCTGAACGAGGAAATTTCAAGTGCAGACTATTTTCCACCTTTTTATACCGTTCACCGTCGTGACCGTGACTATGCTTTAACTCGCCAGAAATTCGGAGGCGGTGTATTAATCGCCGTAAATCAGTCAGTTACCTCGCATCGCAGACGTGACCTTGAAACCTACCCAGAATGCGTTTGGATAGAATTGCTTTCAAAAGATGGTTGTAACTACCTTATTGGGAATTATTATTTCCTCCCCTATCGGATAATCGTATTTTTAATGAACACTTTGACACATTGGAAAAAGAAATTGACTTTTCAAAGTTCAGGGTGCACATTTATGGTGATTTTAACCTACCTGGTGCCAACTGGCAGTCAGGATTTGTTACTAGTCAAAGTAGTATAACAGCAAGCAAATCGTCTCATCTATTGAATTTTATACATTTTAATGGCCTTAGTCAATTAAACGGGTTTAAAAACAGCGCTGGGAACGTCCTTGATCTTTTTCTTTCAAATGTGCCGATCATCGGCTTAACTCTTGCCGATGTTTCGCTTGTTAAGGTCGACGCTTTTCACCCACCCTTTATTGTTGCTTTCCATAACTCGTTGAAATCTGCAGCTCGCCCAAAGCAGACGTATTACTCTTTCAACACAGGCGATTATTTTGGTCTTTATAGGTTTTTTGAAAATTACGACTGGTCCTCCATTTTAAAGGACGATTCAGTCGACTCAGCGGCGAAGTCGTTTACGACGGTAGTGAGGAATGGAATGGAAAAATTTATTCCAAAACGATCATCGAAACCTAGAAGATATCCTTCGTGGTATTCTAAGGATCTAATATATTACATTAAAAAAAAATCGCATTGTCACAAATTGTACAAAAGAAATGGATCGCAAGTGTGGTATGCTAAGTTCAGCATTTATCGGTCTCTTGTTAAAAAGTTGTTTATTCATGACGAGTGTGTGCATTTAAACGCAGTAGAAGATAGTCTTTTCCACAAACCAGATAAGTTTTGGAAATTTGCTAGACAACATACAAAAGGTAGTACACACGGTATCTGTCTAAGAAGAAATTCTGATTATCTGTCTAACCCGAAGGATATCGCTAACTTTTTTGCAAGTCATTTCAGTGGTTGTTTTTCCTCTGATGTTCCTAAAGATAGTGCATTTCTTGGCGATCCTGTATACTCTGATGTTTGTGCAGTAGACAAAGTCACTGTTAGCGAGATCTTGGCGGCTATTAGGAAACTGAAGCCGAAACTAACATCTGGTACAGATTATGTGCCTAACTTTATTGTTAAAGGATGCTCGAATCTTTTTGCGCCTATCCTAGAGCATATATTTAATATTTCATTGAGTAAGGGTATATTTCCATCTGTGTGGAAAGAGTCTATTGTTGTTCCTATTCATAAGACGGGGGATACTTCGCAAGTTGGGAACTATCGCCCTGTATCATTGCTATGTTCTTTTTCAAAGGTATTTGAGATAGTGATGCATACCCGTCTGTCTTTTATTTCAAGCGACGTATCAGTTCTTTTCAGCACGGTTTTATCAAGGGGCGTTCAGTCGAGACAAACCTCTGTTCCTTCCTTGATTATTCAGTACCTTTTGTTTGTAATCGCGGTCAAGTTGACGTTGTATATTTTGACCTCTCCAAAGCTTTTGATAAGGTGAACCACGCTTTGCTGTTGCACAAATTGTCGCGTAATGGTGTTTCCCCTGTGCTTTTATTATGGCTTGAAAGCTACCTGACTGACCGTCGTTGTGTCGTACGCATTTTAAATAACTTATCTGATCCTTTTTATCCGTCATCGGGAGTACCACAGGGCTCCAATTTGGGTCCACTTTTGTTTTTGATCTTTATCAATGAGATATCTACTTGCGTAGTAAACTCAAACGTGCTGTTATTCGCTGACGACATCAAGCTCTTTTTGAGTATTAGTTTGATCGACGACTGTGACCTTCTTCAGAGTGACGCATTGCATATTTTAAACTGGTGTCGGGAAAATTGTTTAATCATTAATCCAGAAAAAACTAAGGTGATGTCTTTCAGTAAAAAACGTGAAATTATACAGTATTCATACTCAATTGATGATAAGTGCATTTTAAGAGTATCATCGCTTCGTGATCTCGGAGTGTACTTTGACACTAATCTATCTTTTGGCTGCCATGTCGCCCATACTGCCTGTTCTGCATTTAGATTACTTGGAATGATCACTCGATTAACTAGGAAGTTTGCGAACTATGCTTGTTTGCTTCGTTTATTTTGTTCTATTATCAGATCGCGACTAGACTTTGGCTCTGTGGTGTGGAATTCACTGACGCTACGTGATGCAGCTAAAATAGAGTCCGTTCAGAGACGCCTTGTGCGCATAATTTATGACAAATACCTTGGCCGTAGGCATTTTTACAACTATGAACTCCTGCTCGACAAATTTGGCCTACAGTGTCTATCTCTCAGAAGATTATCGCGCGATGTAGCCTTCTTGTATAAAATAGTTCACGGGGACATTGACTCAACACTATTGTTCACAGTGAATTTGAACGTACCGACTCGCTCAAATAGGAGAGCTCTCACTTTTTATCCCCACAATCAACACATGATATCACCAACAACAAGAATGCAGACAAGTGTGAACAATCTTGGGCATGAAAATTTTGATATCTTTAATAGCTATGTTAATCTCAGTAGACAATTAGATGAGATTATTTTCCGTCGCTAAAATGTACTGTCGTGTTTTGTTGCATGCTAGTTTTATCAGTGGAGCATGTTTTACAGCTGTGCAATTTTCTTTACTGTGCCACATTGCAGACCTTTGTTGGTTGTTGATTGGCACAAATAAAGGCTTTATGATGATGATGATGATGATGATGATGGTGGCTGGCGACTACTCATACGATACCATGCAAGCCATGCAATTTTTTTTGTAGTGCCGCTCTTTTTTAGTGTCGAACGTGTGACGAAGGGGTTTACGACATCGGAACTTTCCGAAAAAAAAGCTGAACATTTCGCAACTTTTAAATTGCCCTAGCTTGGCGTGACATTTTAGGACATTTGGTTAAGTGGGTTTCTCGAATTTTCGTTAAAGGTGTACTCCGGCGTTTCCTTCATAGTTGGCCTAAATTTGTTAAACAAACCCACAAACATCGTTAAATTGATAACCAAAATTTTTGGGCCAAAATATTTTTTTTGCGAAGTTATTGAATTGAAAATTTTGGTCCTCGCCGTGTTTTTCGAAATGAAAGTTTCTACTGACATCAATAAAAAAATTGACGTCATCAGAAGGCAGGGGTTCGCTCCTTAGACTGTATACTTTGTTCCCAACTGATTACAATCAATTTTGTGGTGTCAAATGAACGCGTTGGAAGGAAGCTCGTTCCAGCACCCACGCAGCAGCACGTAACAAACGCTCGGCATAGTCCATTTCTAAACTGACCACTCGATCTGCAAGCCTGCTTTTTCTGATGTAACGGCACTGAAAACCGCGGATATATTTGACTGTTTGTTTTAGCTTCATATCAAATTGTCGAATGTGCAGAATCGTTAAAGTACCCCTTTAACAATTCTGCACAATTGCTTTGGTGGGGTGCAGAAAGCAAACACACAAACGGTCGTAATCCGTAACAGGTGTATAACTCATTTTTGAGATGCAAAAGTGTCACGGACTCTGTAGATGTTACAGGCGCCTATCGCGAATATAGTTTTGCATGTTTGGCGTCGAACGAACTAAGAAATAAACATTTAGTTTCTCAAATTAACAAAGTACATATTCTCCAACCCTTTTTATTTT